>OX419691.1:15174147-15357101 GCA_948474745.1 Oligia latruncula | reverse complement strand
GACACTTTCTCGCCTCTTTTTGACAACAAACTAGGAAAAGTTAAAAATTACGCCGTTAACATCCATATTAAACATGGTACCATACCTAAACACGTCCCTGCTCGACCCGTTAAGTTCGCTATGCGCAAAAACATAGAAAGAGAACTTCAGCGTTTAGTGGACGAGGGAATAGTTACCAAAGTTGATCCAAATATGACCCCCTTGGAATGGGCAACACCCACAGTCAACGTGGTCAAAACAAATGGTCAAATCAGAATTTGCGGTGACTTTCGCAGTACTATTAACACTGCCATGGTAACACACGCTCATCCAGTTCCGCTATTTGACCAGTTACGTCAAAACCTTGCAAACGGAGTTAAGTTTTCAAAAATCGACTTAAAAGATGCGTACTTGCAATTCGAGATCGCCCCAGAGTCAAAAAAGTATCTGACAATATCTACTCACAAAGGATATTACCAATACAATAGGATGCCTTTTGGAATATCAACAGCACCCTCGATTTTTCAACACTACCTTGATGAACTACTCGGTGGTATACCAAACGTAGCGATTTACTTCGATGATATCGCCTTAACAGGGAAGGATGACGCTGAACATCTCGAAACACTGTCTACTGTGTTTGACAAATTACAACGGGCTGGCCTAAAAGTCAATTTAACAAAATGCTCATTCTTCCAAACAGATATCGAGTACCTGGGACATACTATCAGCAAGGAAGGAATACGACCAACTAAATCGAAGATTGAAGCAATAACAAAAGCGACACCGCCTACTAACGCTCAAGAACTACGCTCATTCCTTGGCCTCGTAAATTTCTATGAGAAATTCATACCTCACCTGCACAGCTTCTGCGCGGACCTGCATACACTAACTGGCGCGCGCCAAAAGTGGCGATGGACAGATAAAGAAAATACAGCTTTTGAAAATGCTAAAATGCTGATTTGTGAATCAAAACCACTTGTGGCCTTTGACGAGAAACGTCCGTTGTTTTTAGCGTGTGTGTGACGCCTCGGAAAAGGGTGTGGGTGCCGTATTATTTCATAAAGCGAATGATCAAATTCAACCTATCGTTTTTGCGTCAAGAAAGCTGAGATCAGCGGAAACTAAATATTCAGTTATTGATCGAGAAGCATTAGCCATATTTTTCGGCATCCAAAAGTTTGACCAATACTTACGTGGCACAAAATTCACACTCGTCACTGATCATAAACCCTTGATTCACGTATTAGGCCCACAGCGCAACTTACCGAAGCTTGTTAATAATCGTTTAATACGTTGGGCTTTGATCATTGGTAGCTATGACTATGACATCGTCTTCACAAAAGGACAACTTAATTTTATAGCTGACTATCTTTCCAGGATGCCCAATCCTGATGAGAGACCGTCCCGTGTAGAATTGACGGTACACAGAATAATAGCTCAACTACAACATAATAGTTTTTCAGATATAGCGTTGACAGAAGAAATAATAAGGGATGCGTCAAGGAATGATCTTATTTTCAAACAAATATCGGAGAACATTAAGACAGGTTGGCGGGAAAACTCATATTCAGACATCTTAAAACCTTATGCTCGGAAACGCACCGAATTGTCCATCGAAAATAAGATTTTGATGTGGCAGGGTCGAATAGTTATTCCGAATACACTCAGGAAGGCTACATTGAAATACCTGCACACTGGACACCCAGGAACTTGTGCAATGAAAGCACTCGCACGTTTTTACGTATGGTGGCCATCGATCGACGATGATATTGAAGAGTACATCAAATACTGTCTTAAATGCCAAGAAAACCGGCCAAATAACCCTGAATTACCTGTGTACTCCTGGTCCGTCCCTGACAACCCATGGGAAAGACTTCATGTCGATTTTGCGGGACCATTTGAAGGAAAATACTGGTTTGTTCTAGCAGATGCACTCTCAAAATGGATTGAGATCAAGCCCATGAACCAAATAACTACAAACAAACTGTGTGAAGAGTTAGACTCTATATTTACAACGTTTGGATTTCCACAATTCTTGGTGTCGGATAACGGGACACAGTTTACCTCCCGGGAATTCCAAAATTATTGCAGAGACAAGGGTATCCTACATATTAAGTCATCTCCATATCATCCGAGGACTAATGGCTTGGCAGAACGCCTGGTTCGTACTTTCAAAACTAGAATGTCATCAAGTGCGAGCGATGGCATGACCCTGAGAAGGAGGCTAGAAAACTTCCTATTTTCCTACCGTATAACACCTCATAGTGTCACGGGTAAGAGCCCCGGTGAAATTTTGTTTGGGCGTCGGTTGCATTGTGCTCTGGACAACGCGCGGCCTAACCCTAAAAGAACTCTGCAACACAAACAGATACAGGCAAACATTGAGTCTGAGAAACTAACCCCATTTTTTAAAGCAGGTGACAGCGTATTTGTTCGCGCCCGAGACGGATCCCGATGGGTACCTGCTACAATATCAAGGCGTACGCACAAATATTCTTACGCTGTGTACACTCCAGACGGTGTAGAGAGGAGATATCATGCAGATCATGTGCGTTCCCGCTTAGCAGCCCCAATCAGTTCAGCTGTTACTGATCTTCCTCCATTACCTTCGTCAACACCTGTTAGACACCCACTAACACTTTCGTCTACACCTCATTCTCGCCTATTGCCTCCATCCACACCTACGCCTCAACTAACTCAACCATCAATTTGGTCCTCCTGTCAGGCTACTCAAGACTCGCCTGTTATAAATCAAAATGTGATGGAGCACATCGTTCCAAGTTCATCAAGCACACAGAATCAAGCAGACACTCCACGACAAGCCAGCGCTGAGACACCTGGTATCCCACTGGCCACGGCTGTCTTGCAGGGAGCACCAGCAAGGCGCAGTGGGCGCACCATCACAAAACCACGACGACTTATCGAGGAGATGTCGTAGCTTATTAGGATGTGGACGAATGTTATATACCTGGCTTTATGGTTGTGTCATTGTCATGATATTCAGTTGTTAATTTTCTACTACCTACGTCAATAAATACATTCTATTAAAGATGATATTAATTTATTTCATCCTTCAATTCCGTTCTTGCACCAGGCTCTGCCGAACTATTCTGTACAAATCTCACCATGAAAACTTAGGTGAAGTGAGCTGTCATTACTCATTCCACCTGCGGTGCTATTCTGTATAAATCTCACGGTGAAAACTTAGGTGAAGTGAGCGTGGAGTGAGCTGTCAATAGTGTCAATTCCTAGCAAAAACAAACTCACTTCACCTAAGTTTTCACGGTGAGATTTTTACAGAATCGACCGGCTGATCCTAGGGATTGGCACTATTAACAGCTACCTTCATCTAAATTTTCAGCGAGATTTAACAGAATAGATTGGTTGGACTCTATCGCTCTAATGACTGACCATGCGGAAATATTTTCATAATAATCAATTCACTATGCTTTGAAAATAGATTGGTGAATGCAGTTTGCTGTTCTTATCTCACAAGAGAATCCATTCTGTTTGCATTTAGAAACTAGCACAATAGTGCTATGGTGTTATCCATGTTATCTTTACTAAGATTCGCTGGTCACACGATACCTACTATATTAGACAAAAACTCATTACTTATGTACCTCATATCTTTACGCTAATTTATCAAAAACAATCATCAAGATAAAGTTATGTAACACACGGGGCCTAAGAAATTGTGAATCTAGATTACAGAAACTACTAGAATAAAATAATTAACGATATTCAATTCAACAACCGCAGACGCAGGTCGATGAAACTCGACGTTTGTATTTGTACATGTAGGTACTAGGTTTTGTATAAATTGTAATTTTTTTAGTAAGTAATAGGTAGATACCCACCTATTGTATGAGTTGTTCATTTACATGTAACGTCAAAGTTCCCAAGGTCCTTTAAATTAAATTGGTATTTTCTTTTACCACTCTGAATACTTAAAGTATTAAATCACAGACATCTTTTGAACAGTTCTATGTTAGATCACTATCAGGGATCATTGCCCCATGCTGGACATGTGTGGTGTGGACCATAGCCACAATATCGAGAAAAATTATAATATTTGTCGTGACGGTAATCAAAAGCTCGTCGGTTGCATAACTTTCAGTTCAGTTGCAGACTATGGGTGTAGGACCGCAAATATGATACAAATCATGTATACATGGTATAGTAACAATAATCTTTATTTACAGTGACCTTCATCAAGCAATGAGTGTTATCAATTTTATTATACTAACAGAAAATATGATAACAGAATAGACAACATTTTATTAGGACGTAAGTAACTTACAATATTGCAGTAAAGTAAAATAAAAATCTCAAAAATATGACATAATCTTTATAAATGCTTTTAAATATGAAAATAAAAAAGTTTTTTCAAAACTATATTAAACAAATGCCTAATCAATAAAGCAGTTTTTGTGAGTCTGATGATATTATGACAAATTGGACAGATTCATTATTCTGACCATGTAATGTGTGACCACAATTTATTTAAGCCGTTTTCTGTGATAATAAAATAATATTGTAGCGGCTACAGATCGTAAATATGTATAATCTAATGCTATTATATTGCTTATAGTTCCATTAATATGCTAGGTCAATCCTTGCAAACATCCAAGGCCTCCTGCTTTTCTTCAGAGAGCTCCTTGCCCGTAGCATCAAGCATTTGGCGAGCGAAGTCAGAGATGCTCAGACCCTGGACAATCTGCCACTTGCCATTGGCGGTTGTGACTGGGAATGAGAACACGACGTCACGGGGTGTACCGTATGAGCCATCCGAGACAACACCCATGCTCACCCAGCGGTCTCCGGTACCCAAGAACCAGTCCCTCATGTGATCAGAGGCGGCTTTCGCTGCAGAAAGAGCTGAGGACATTTTTCTTGCGGCGATGACGGCAGCACCACGCTTCTGCACTGTTGTGACAAAGGTAGACTTCAAGTAGGCATCATCATTAATAGCAGCTGGCACAGGCTTCTGTGCACCACCAACAGTCACAACAGCATTTGACGCGTCTGGGAATTGAGTGGATGAGTGGTTACCCCAAATAATAACATTCTTAACATTCTGCACAGGGACACCAATTTTAGCTGCCAACTGAGACTGGGCACGGTTCTGGTCGAGACGAGTCATTGCTGTGAAGTTCTCTTTAGGAATGGAAGGAGCATACTTAGAGCAAATGAGAGCATTTGTGTTGGCTGGGTTGCCAACAACAAGGACTTTCACATCCTTGCGGGCAACTTTGTCCATGGCTTGACCTTGCTCCTTGAAAATGCGAACATTGGCGGCGAGAAGGTCTTTCCTTTCCATGCCCTCTTTCCTGGGCATGGCACCAACTAGAAATGCAGCAACAACATCTTTAAATGCTTCCTCAGGCTTGAAAGTTGGCAATACTCCAGCCAGCAGGGGCAGAGCACAGTCAGCCAGCTCCATGACCACACCTTCAAGGACTCCCATCATGGGGGCGATATCAAGAAGGTGCAGGTACACAGGCTGGCTGGGGCCGAACACGGCACCAGATGCAATCTGGTAGATCAGGGAGTAGGCAATCTGGCCTGCAGCACCGGTGACAACAACTTTAACAGGTTCAGCCTGAAAATGAGCAAAGAATACAATGTAGTTTTAAGTTTCTAGTTGATTGTAGCATGACTACCTACCTAGGTAATAGGTACTACGGGCTGGTGTCCGCAACTCCACGTCAATGCGCGTATTTTGCGTAAGGACTATCTACCTACCAACTACATCCTTACTAACCATTAATTCAAGACTGTGGAAACCTCAATATTTTGAGTTGAAATTGATAACATTAGTATGAATTGAATAGCTGCATGGTAACTAAATTATAATTTCCCCTTGCTGTCATAAACTGTTGGAGGAAGATAGCAGAACCCTAAAAACTCCTACTTTTAGATCATTGAAATTGTTTGTTGCACGGACTACCCACATACTTCCAAAATAAGTAGAAATGTTTTTCTACATTCAACAAAAATATAATACTAATTCCATCAGTGTTCATGTTTGTGCCAAATGTTATTATTATGTAATAGGTACAAAACAAGATCACTGCCAAAGAGCTGACCGCTTAACGTTACCATGGTTACAAAGGATAATCAAATTAAAAACTTTCAAAAAGTTAAGGATGTGATGAGAACTTTTAATTAAAATTAACATTTATGAGATTGGTTAAGCCAAATTCAATAAATTATCATTAGAGTAGCTTTAGCGATGGATGTTGTTTTTTCAACAAAACCTGATAGCTAAAGACTAGGCGATAACTTAGAGGCTGCCTGCGAAATGATTAAGGAATTTGTACTTATCTAGTAATTCTCTTTATTTTATAATTAGGTATCATTACATGAATAGACGTAACAATCTACCATCAATATTGCTAAAGAATACCCGCAACAACTCGAAAGGTCAAACCAAAGTCAAAGGAAGTTAATAATTTTACAACTCACCATTTTTATGTTTTGGTTGTAGATTGTTTATTTCTATAACTGTAGGAGATTTTTAGTGGTTTTAATATCAACCGGCTAAACCTTCTGTTCGAAAACTACTGTGCCGAATCCCGCGCCAGGTAAAATTGCGTCGTGTGAACACTGTGAACTCGTGTACAAGCCCGGTGACCGGAATTGACAAAACAGGTGACAGCTGTCACCACTTGACAGCCGGCGCCAGTAAAGATCAAATGTCCAGTTTATTTTGAGATTCGACGGAGGCGCTGCTTGCTTCGGATAATGTCAACATTGCGTCAAATCCAGTACATTTTATTATAGTTCCGTAACTCGCCGTATGTCAAGTTTTGCTGGCCATTTTGGTGTTGGGGGGTGTTTAGGAATGACGTCATGTGGTTCGTGCGCAAATTGTAGTGCTGTGCTGCACGAGTGCAAAAAGAAGAAACCAACAACAAAAAACTGACAGCAAAATAAAACACTAACTATATATTTTCTAGTTTCTGTATAGTTTTAGTTATGTTAGAATTTAATTTTGTTATTTTTAACTATATATTAATAAATAATAATATTATAAATGCGAAAGTAAGTTTGTTTGTTTGTTACCTTTTCACGCATAACCCACTGGACCGATCATCCTCAAATTTTGCATATAGTACAGAAACGGACAGGTACCTTTCATCCCGAAAAAAGTGCTGTTCCCTTTGTTCCCGAGGAAAACAACAACAACGTTATTATGATAATAGATGGCGCCACGTGTCTTTTTGGAATCGAAACTTACGCGGGTGAACCCCGGGGCACTGGGGGCGCAACTAGCTATCGATAATACCATCATCACCAACCAATAGTTACTATAACATTGGCTAATTTATCGGTGGACTCCGATGGAGCCATATTTATAAAGGATAAACTGCCCAGAAATTCGACCAATGCCAATCGGGAATATTATGCAAAGCTGAGACAACACAGATGGCGCCTCCGATACCACATACTTAATATAAACAAAGCAATCTGTCAAAGGTACGCGGCAGTTTTTTTCGGCTTTTTCATTGTTTAATAAACTCTGACCTGTAAAGATTCTTCGTCCATAATGTCTTCAGCTCTAAAATTATCATGTTTTGTACAGCAATTTCCCATTGCTTGCGAAGTTTATCGTTTTTAGTAAATTAATGAGCGCCTTCGTTCCTGTACAACACTGATACGCTGACTGGTGCAATTTTACAGATTATCCGTGACGCACGATAATGATAGCCATCATCAGTAAAGTAATTTATCAGTAGATTGTAAATAGGTATCTCATTAATAATCACATAACCATAGTTAATTATTTTTATTTTATCCAAGGCTGACAGAAGAGGCCTTTATTTATCTTGTTTATGTTTATCTTTCTAAAATTCTCTTAAAGTATCTATCATTACATGTTCATGGTTCATTAGATAATATAGTACGGTCCGTTCCTCGGAAAGCACGACTGTCATTACGGTTCGTCAGAAACCCGAAATGTATTATCCCGTAAATGGGCTGTGGAGGTCAGATAGGCAGTCGCTCCATGCAAAATACTGGTACTCAGCTGCATCCTGTTAGACTGGAAGCTGACCCCAACATACACTACTCAAAAAAAGTCTAGGCAACAACCTGATTAAGGGCTGATTATTCCATCGCCAGATAACTTTTATTCGAGGAATAAAATTGACGTTAGACAGTTTTTGTATGAAACAACTGTCAAAATTTCAAAACTTATTCGCATTAAAAAAAAATTATTTGATGATGATTGAGATGATTGAAAACCCAGCCCTAAGTATATCAACTTATTTAGGAAAACTGCCTAAAAGAAGTCCTGCCACAAAAAATTGTAAATGTATTTGAACCTGTATTAAATAAAATTGTTCGAATTAAAAAAATAATAATTAAACATAAAAGCAAAAGCATTTTGAATTATGAATGGAAAACTTCACTTGGTCGCAGCGTACAGGGTGTTTTGAAACGTAATAATTTTCGAGAGTACCCAGTCCTTAATCGTTTTTTTTTTCTTGTGAAAATCATTTTCGCTCCTTTCTTGGAACTTTTGTGAGTCTGGAGCAGTATGTCACGTCATCATTTAACGCGGGAAGAGATGCTGAGGGCTTTGGGTATCCTGAAGCAGGGCGCAGTCAACGTGAAACTGCCGACGCTGTCAACTCGCAGCGCGCTACAGAGCTACAGGAGCTTAGGAGACGTGTCGGAACGACACCGAGGAAGATACATAAAACAGTAACGAAAGAAAAACTGTACATTGAGAATTTTCGAGAAAAAATTAGTGGCTTTTGTTAGAAAAACGTAACTGATGACAAAAAATGACTTTTTAGAATTTTTGTCTGTTTGTCTGTGTGTATGGTACGGCTTCACGCCAAAACTACTACTGGATAGATTGAATTGAAATTCAGCAAAAATGTTCTTTGTAAATCAAGGAAGGCTTTAGGCTACATATTATCACGCCGTATGTTATGGGAGGTAAGCAATATTGATTTTAAAAGGTTTTGGTTCGTAATTGAATGCACAAAATAATTGAATGCCCAAAATGACATGTTATTTATTTAGTTATTAAAAATTTAACCCTGGAAACATAACAATCACGCTATTTTTATAAAGGAGCGGGGCAGTAATATTATAAATTGCAAGGGAACAGCTATTTCAACAATATGTCAACAGGGAATTTAGCGGTATGGTCAGGCGACCGTTTACCGCATTAAATGGTGCGAGTTCAAATCCTGTATTAATATTTTTTTAAAATCGTAAAATTCTTTTTTTTAGTTTTTGCATTTTTTATGTGGAACGATACTGTTATGAAATCTGAGAACTATACATGTCCTATCTAATTGTATGGGGAGTTTCACACCAATGTTACTAAACAGATTGATTGGTGGTACAACAAGCTACACTATCATAAAGTCAAGTCAAACTTTTGGTTCTAAGTTATATCTTACCAAGCACATTTGTTGTTTATGGAGTTGACACTCCAAACGCTACATCAACAGCGACAAAGGGCGCGTGCTTAAAGATTGCTCTTTAATCGTGTGGGATGAATGCACTATGGCGAACAGAAAAGCAGTAGAGGCGGTAAACAGGACTTTGCAGGACATCCGCAGGAACCAGCAAATGATGGGTGGCGTTACAGTTCTGTTAAGTGGCGATTTCCGACAAACGCTGCCTGTGGTGACACGAGGAACTAGGGCTGATGAGGTGGATGCTTTGTTGAAATGCTCTTTCTTATGGGCACATATTCATAGGTTGCGCTTAACGATGAATATGAGAGCACAGCTTGGCGGGAATGTACACGCCCAAGAATTTTCTGATGTTCTCTTAAAATTGGGCGAGGGAACGCTACCAGTAGACGGTGGCCAGGTGGTTCTACCTGAGATACTTGGGAGAGTGGTGTCCACCTTAGAAGATTTGATACGCCTGGTGTACGGGGACATCAATAGGATACCGCACCAAGATAATTCTTGGGTGTGTGAACGAGCCATTTTAACACCCAGAAACGACCAACCTTCAGCGATCAATGAATGCATTCTCGCGGAAATTGAGGGAAATGAAGTGATCTACACTTCAATAAACACTGTTGTCGACCAAGATGACGCTACACATTACCCCGTAGAATTTCTCAATTTCCTCAGTGCAAGTGAACTACCAGCGCACACCATTAAGCTAAAGGTCGGGTGTCCCAATTATTCTTCTTCGGAATTTCACTCCGCCGAAACTGTGCAATGGGACCCGGCTCAAAGTCGTCTCGCTGCAGAGAAATATCATTGAGGCGGAAATTCTAACGGGTTGTGGTGTCGGCGAGACAGTGTTTATACCACGTATACCACTGATTCCCCACAATTACCCCTTTTTTTTCGGATGGGAAGTCATCAAATGATTCCCACGGACCTGCCTATATCGTTTAAACGACTCCAGTTTCCTTTCTAAAATCGTCATTTGCCCTGACTATTAACAAGTCCAGTGACAAACATTCTCTTTGGTTGGCTTTTTTTTTTGGGTGGAAAATCATCAAATGACCCCTCCCGCTCTGGGTGGAGCGGAACGGAGTGTCAGACTCTTACTGACTAAAACCCACCCGTATTCCTTCCTTAGCCCTTTATGTTCCGGGCCAGCGGTAACCCTTTCGGACAATCCCTCTGACCCGGCAGGCTTCGGCCCTATGGGGCCCCGCCTCGATTTCATTTCTTTGAGGCGCGCGTGGAACACGTACGCGCCGTCCGGCACGGGCCTGGTCCTGATCGGACGGTGAGCTACCCATTACTCTCCGTCCGCAGGCCCGCGCCTACGGTGGCCGGGAGTCGTCCCGTGGCTCCCGACGCCCGGAGCGTCTCCCGCGGCGGCTGGGACGGGAGGCTCTCTCCCTCATCCGTCCCGCCACCTCCTTCGCTAGCATGACTGCTTCGCAGAAGGAGTTGACTGCCTCCTACTCCCTGTCGCCCCGGACCATGGCTTGCACCAGGGCCGGACGCGAGAGGTCGCCACCGCTGCCGATCGCCTCTACGAGGACACGGCGGTGCTCCGCCCAAGCGGGGCAGACCTCCACCGTGTGCTCCATCGTGTCTTCTGGGCGATCGTGGCAATGGTGACACCCGGCCACAATTACCCCTTTCAATTCAAGCGCGTGCAGTTTCCTGTGAGCGTGTGCTTCGCCATGACAATAAATAAGTCGCAGGGGTAGACACTGAAGGCTACGGGTGTCGACCTCAGGACGAGATGCGTCTCACACGGACAACTGTACGTCGTTTGCTCCCGCGTCACCAGTCCTGACTCGCTGTACTTACATATTGAATGAGACCGAGGGAAAAACAACGAACGTTGTTTACACAGAGGTGTTACAGTAAATTATAACACTTCTGTTATTCAACGTCTCCTAAATTTCCTTATTAACCTGACGTCTCTTACCAGTAATTTAACTACATAACTTTCAAATTTTGAGTTTACTAAGCCAAATAGTTTTTGAGGGATCTAAGCTATAGTACAGTATGAGACGCATCTTTTGAGTGTTTCTGTAAATCTATCACTATTATTAAAATTTAAATAATACTTATGCGATACGTGGACAAAGCCACGGGTACAGCTATAGTTTATAAAGATTTTTTTTTAAAGTTATTGCAATATTATTTTTAATTCAGTTTACCCTTGGGATCCACTGCGGAATTACGGGAAGAAAAGTTTTTTGTTGTATAGGTACTAAGTCTGGGCAACATATAGGCTATAATTTATTTTGGAAAATGGAACACCTGATGCAGAAGCGCAATAGATCAGCTAAAGTATAAGAGATATAAAAATGGTGCCATCGCAAAAAATATTCCACGTGAAGAGCATTTTCTGCTGTGAGAATAAATTTGAAGATCTGGAACACCTGTTGTGGAACTCCAAAGTCCAGCGACACTATAACATAAAGGAATGACGTCTTCGCAAAAGTTGTTTAGTCTGATGGGCATTTCCTGTTGACTTACAAAAATGAAATATCTGAAACGTCTCGAATCGTCTCGCGCATCACGCTGTTTTCCCGTCCCCGGGCTCTTAGAATTCGACATCAGACGTTTCAGATCTTCGATTTTGACGACCCCGTTGTCGCTGGCATAAGCAACAGGATCCGCGTACGAAGTCGCGGGCAGAAGCTAGTAATGAAATAAAAGAGAAAACAAAATAAAAAAAGTAGCGATAATATATCTTAATCAAAAACAGGCCAACAGACATTCTAGCAGTGCCAGTTAGTCACTGCTGGGACTTTAATTTATTGAGGGATAGTTCCGACTCAATGCGAATTTGCTTCATACCTTAAGCTCATAACTATTATAAAGTACTCTGTGATTCTTAACGTCAATAGTTCGACGCTTGACCAAAAACACAGCACAGTGCACAGAGCCGTTAGGAGAGAGATGTGTCCGTCCAGATTTATACAGCATCATATTGTAGTCTTTGGTCCAGATTGGGGCGCGGGGCGGGCGCGGGTGGGGGTGCGGAAACGCGCGCGGGCTTCCTATCCGCACTGGAGCGCGGCTACTTTCAGTCTATCAAAAAGTACTCTGTGGCGGCTACATTCTGCGTGCAGTTGTCATGTCCGGATTTTGTCAAAATGTAATATGGATGAAGAAGACTTATTTTGGATTTTGCTATTGTCTTGGTGAGATTAAGCACGCGTTTCTTAACCTCATACTTTATTTTGATAACAAAATCTGTTTGAAATCTGTTTATAGTGTTGTGATTGTTCTGTGTGGTCTGGTTTGGGTATAAGGTTTGTATTTTAAGCTTTTTGGCACTCATTTCCTAAGGAAATGAGTGCCGAGGAACCCCCTGATGGGGGTGGAGGGATCCCTCCAGATATTATGGAGGTTGTGGAGTGTTGCGTGAGACCCGACGTAAGAAAGCGCCCCGGAGGTCCTGAGTTTTCTGCTGTTGACGCTAAAAGAAATAAGCCGCCGTCCGACTCAATTCAGCCAGTGTTCATTAAACCAGGATATGAGAACGATTCCAAAATGCTGTATAGTGATAATGACAGAGCGCCCTTCACGGTATTTGTCTCAAGAGTGGAAACAGACCCTAAGCAAGGCCTAACCTTAAACTCTCTTAAGTTTGAAAGGTTTTAAAGGTGTTGTTCAAGGCAGTGTCAGGTCTTTGGGCCGTAACAGGATGTCTGTTGACTTTATTTCAATAAGCGATGCCAACAACTTTGTTAGCAATCCCATCCTATCAGAGTATAATTACTCAGCATCTATCCCGCGCTTTCATGTGAGTCGCATGGGAGTTGTTAGGGATATTCCTACCGACTGGACACTACAGGAGCTAGTCTTCGGCATAGAAACCCCTCGCAACTGTGGAGAAGTAGTTAGGTCTAGAAGGCTCAATTTTAAGAACAAAAAAGAAGACTCCGTCACTTGATCCCCATCATCAACCGTGGTGCTTACTTTCTCTGGCCAAATTCTCTCAGAGAAAGTCTTCTGTTATAATGTCTCTCTCCCTGTCTCGACCTATCAACTCCCCACTATCCAATGCCGCAACTGCTTACGATTTGGCCATATAAGCACTCAGTGCAGATCTAAGCCCCGCTGTTACCGTTGTGCTCAACCTCATCCTGGAGATAGCTGTAATGTTCCCGACTCACAGGTCTCATGTCTTTTGTGTGATGGTGGAAGCCATAAGGCCACTGATAACAAATGCCCTGAACACTCAAGACAGAAGTCAATTAAAATGGCAATGTCTCAAGAAAACTTAAGCTACCGTGAGGCATCAGCTAGGTTTCCCCATCCTCGTAAATTGCCATACTCCAATGTTACTGCAGGTCCCTCCCAATCGAATCTACCTCAAGGTTACCCTTCTGATCCCGTTCTTTTCTCGTCTCCTCTTAACACTCCTACTTCCTCTCCATACTCATCCCCTGCTAAAACCTCCTATACTAAGACGGTTTATCGTTCCCCAAGACCTAGGCCAGAATTGGGCAAGTTATATGACTCTCAAGCCCATAAGTCGATAGTCTATACCCCTAACTCTTCTCAGCCTAATGGCTGTGACCTGAATTCCCCTCACATTGAAACTACTCCCCTTCTCACTCCTAATGATAATTTGATAGAGCTCCTGACTTGCTCCCTTATAAACATATTGTCTAAATTTAGTGATGCAATACCGAACAATGTCATTACTTTAGTTCAACAACTTCTCGATACCTGGATTCGCCAAAACGGAAAAAAACTTCAGTGGAACTGTAGATCCATTCGCGGGAAAAACACGACATAATCTATCTTATAAATAGACTAGCTGTTCCCCGCGGTGTCACACGCTGCGCGGCTCCTAAGGGTCGTAGCGTGATGTTATATAGCCTATAGCCTTCCTCGATAAATGGACTACCCAACACTAAAATAATCATTCAAATCGGACCAGTAGTTCCAGAGATTAGCGCGTTCAAACAAACAAACAAACAAACTCTGCAGCTTTATAATATTAGTATATATATAGATATAAACCCGTTGTCTTTGCTGTGTCGGAGACATGGCTCAGGCCTGGTTCTCTCTTTAGGGTTCCTGGTTATTCATGTCTTAGAGACGATAGAGATGACGGATGGGCCGGTTGCGCCTTATTGGTTTGCAGATCTATTACTTTTTCCCAGATCCCTCTTCCCCGTCATGACCCTGGTCTAAATGTTGTGGCCATTAGAGCCATGGATATATCCTATGTATCTGCCTACATTCCCCATCCCAATGCTAATATTTTGTCTGAATTTAACTCTATCCTTTCTTCTATTCCTGGCCCTCTGATTGTGTTAGGTGATTTTAATTGCCGTCACACCCTTTGGGGCTCTCACTGTATTCACCCCTCCTCCAGCTTTTTGCTAGACCTTTTAGATGATCGCAACCTTTGTATTCTTAATGATGGATCTGCTACACGTCGGGTTTCTCCTAACCAAAATATTAGTGTTCCTGACCTTACTTTCTCTTCCTCATCCTTAGTATCAACTCTTTCCTGGTCTGTTCTCCCTAATTCATATGGGAGTGATCATTTTCCTATACTAGTTTCTTTCCCAAGTACTCATCCGCGTTCTTCTCCCATCCAACCCCTACAAAAATATCGCCTACCCCAAGCTGACTGGTCTAAGTTCTTGTCCAATTTGGATGCAGAATTTCAAAATTTTCCCCAAATAAATTCATCCAACTCCACGGAGTTGGATGAATTTATTTGGGGAAAATTGGCCGCTCTCAACAGACACTCAACAAAATCACGATTTTGTTGAGTGTCTGTTGAGAGCGGCCAATTCTTCAATTCCATTAAAAAACTCTGCCCGTCACCTAATACCTTCTCCACCTTGGTGGGATGCTGAATGCACTGATGGCGTCCGTAAACGTAAAGAAGCTGAAAACACCTTTTCCTCTACTATAAATATGCCCGACTATTTAAAGTTTAAAAAGACTTCTGCAACTACTTGTAGGTTATTGGCAAGAAAGAAAAGATGTGGCTGACTCAACTTTTGCGAGTCACTGTCTTCACGCACTCCAGTTTCCCTTGTATGGAAAAAAAATAAAATCTACCGCAGAGCTTGTGACAGCAACTCTCCCGATGTTTCTACCAATGACCACAGTACCCTGGTTGGAAGACTTTATATCCAAATTACCCCCCCCCCCCCTTTGTTCCTAGCTAAGAGTGCCTTCCCACTATAGATCCTCCTTCTCCTACTTCCTCTGATAGATTTGATGACCTTTTCTCTTATTCAGAACTTATTTGTGCCTTAGATCATCTCCGGGACTCTGCTCCGGGGGTCGATGGAATACCCTACTCCTTTATTTCCAAATCTTCTTCTAACTGTAAACTAATCTTTCTGAACCTAATCAATTCCTTTCTCGTTACTGGCCAAGTTCCAGAGTCTTGGAAATCCCAAATAATCATTCCAATTTTGAACCTGGGAAAGACCCAAAAGATTCTACTTCCTATCGTCCTATCGCCCTCTCTTCTGTCTTAGCTAAAATTATGGAGAATCTCATTAAGAATCGGCTTGAATGGATCTTAGAAACTAAAGGCTTCTTATCCAGTTCTCAGTTCGGTTTTCGAAGAGGTATGGGAACTCTAGATAGCCTAAGTGTTTTCATGTCTGATGTCCGCATTGCCTTTTCCAATAATGAAAGTGTTCTCGGTGTTTTCCTAGACATAGCTTCAGCCTATGATAATGTCCAACTTCCAATACTCAGGCAAAAGATGCTACAGCTGAGTATCCCTGTGAGGATGGTCAACATCATTTGTAATCTCCTAATGTCCCGTTCTATTTCTGTCCGTCATCAAACTACCTCTCCCCATCCCGTCTAGTGTGGAAGGGTCTTCCCCAGGGGTCGGTCTTAAGCCCCATCCTTTATAATATTTACACACATGATTTGGAGTCTTCAGTGAGTTGTTTCTGCAAAATCCTGCAATATGCCGACGACATTGCTCTCTACTTTAATTCAGCTTCCCTTTCAGATGCCTCATCTCGCTTAAATTCTACCCTTTACTACTTAAACCAGTGGCTGACGGATCACGGCTTAAGTTTGTCAGTCCCCAAATGCAATGCAGTTGTCTTTTCTCGCAAGCGTAATATTCCCCTTATTAACCTGTATGTTGAAAATGAACCCATTTTGATCCGTGACAAAGTATTCTTGGACTCATTCTTGACTCAAAATTATCTGGTCTCTATCATCTGGATTACATCTTAAAAAAATGCGAAAGAGGTGTTATTGTCTTACGTGCCCTTTCTGGAGTTCGCTGGGGAGCTCATCCAACTTCTCAGAAAATCCTATATAACGCCATAGTTCGTAGTCATTTTGACTATGGAATCTTTCTGTTGGAACCATGCAACAAAATAGCCCTGGCCAAACTGGATAGGATCCAATCCAAATGCTTGCGTATTATCACGGGTGCTATGAAATACTCACCTATTAATGCCCTTCAGGTAGAATGTTTAGAGCCGCCCCTTCACTTACGTAGACAATATCTCTGTGACAGATTTTTTTATAAAGTCATCCAGAATAAATGCCATCCTTTACTCCCTCTTCTTCATACACATTCTCAGTCAATCCCAACTTCTCGCTATTGGTCTCATAAAAATCCTCCACTTCTCGTTAACAGCTTCATTAAATTCAATAATTTACACATTTCCTTAGTCCAGTTAGATAAAATCCCCTTATTTGAAGTAAATTTTGATTCCTTGCTCTTCCAACCAAAAATTATTTTTAACTTTGGTATATCCAAACATGACCCTGCTGCTAATGTCAAATTCAATAGGATACTGGCAGAGGACTGGCACGATTGGCTGACGTTGTTTACAGATGCCTCTAAGTTGTCCGATACTGGTAATGTCGGATCAGCTGTGTGGATCCCAAAATACAAAATTATTCTTAATTTTCGTAGTTCTGCTTTTGGCTCTATATTCACAGGGGAAGCAATAGCTCTTTTGGAAGCAGTCTCCTACATTGAATCACATGGACTCAATAAAAGCCTTATTCTCTCGGATTCTCTTAGCTGTCTACAGGATTTAATAAAATCGCCTTTTCGCTCTCGTAACAATTCTCTCCTTATCCTAAAGATAAAACAACTCCTGTATAGATGCCACTCCCTAGGCATAAAGATTGCTCTGACTTGGATCCCCAGTCACTCTGGAATTGCTGATAATGAGAATGCGGAGTCGATAGCCAAGCTGGCTACTCGGAATGGGATCGATTCTCATTCGTCTTGTTATCCCCGAGATCTGCGCTGTCTTATCAAACCCGAGATGATGAAGGATTGGAATGAGCATTGGCAACAATCTCGATTATCGAAGGGTAGATTTTACGGCTCTATCCAACCATTCATTCCATCTAAATGTTGGTTCAGTAAACTTAAATTTTCTAGTAAAATAGCCACCTCTGTCATAATTAGGCTCCGACTTGGGTTTGTTTGCACACCAGTTTTTTTAGCCAAAATCCGCGTGAGGGACTCTTCTTTGTGTGAATGGGGGCTGGAGGAGGGTACTCTTGAGCACTTGTTTTTTTCCTGTCCTCGTTTAACCACACCCCTTTACGACATACTCCCTTCTGATGTCCCCCGCCCAATTAACATTCCTTTCCTATTATCTTTGGCCCATACCCCTGCAGTTAAAATCCTATATAAATTCATTAGCATTAATAAAATCCAGTTGTAGTTGATATTTCTATTTACTTATTCTATGTATTTACTTACTGAATGTTCTAACACACATTTGTGACGTTTTACATCTACTAATCAAAAATGTTTTGTCCTTTTTTAGCATGGGGATCCATGGACGCCACCGCTACAAACACTGATCAATAGTTGTGTAACAGTGTACGTTCATTATCTTCAATTATCTTCTCATACCTTGACATTGGCAAAATCATCGAATGTTACCGATGGAGCCAGAATAAAAAAAAAAAAAAAAAAAGACTTATTTTTACTAGAATAAAGGTCGAACTAGTTTGAGAACCCTGGTGAGGACCGCCCGCGCGCTCCCCACGCCAAACAGCCGGCGCCGTTCACCGCGCCCACGTGTCCACTATGGACACGTGACAACATGACAACACGCTAGACATAACACCCGGGACACAAAGGAAGTACATTTTTTTTTTTTTTAAACGTTGCCCCACTCTAGGAATTTCTCCTGTATTGTGGATGCGTTTACAAACATTTAAATTCACGTACACAAACAGCCAGACTCGGAACATTTACTTGTAGGTCATACAAATATTTGTTCCGTGCGGGAATCGAACCCGCGACACGCAGCGCAGCAGCCACTGCGCCAACCGTGCCGTCTAGATATGTTTGGGTTAGCCGCGCTGCGCCCGCCTCGCTCCCCAATCTGGCCAAACATATGTGTTCTGTGGCACAGTGTCTACCATCCCGCACGAGTGCACTGTGCCATCTCATGTCTTCGAACTTTTGGTTCTATTTATTTAGTTCTATTCTAGCCTATACCATTGGTTTAAAATGGACTAATTATTCTAGTGCCAGTTTCCTACAATGCGATGTTTTCAATCAGTGACCCATTTGATTATTTTCCGAACGAATAAATAATGTTGCCTGCACCTTATATAGTACACTCCATGGACGTAATATATAGAAGTAACTCTATATATTACGTCCATGGTACACTCAGATGCAGGTCAACCTACCCGAAACTGTCAGATTTTCCCAATCAACCTTGAACCTTATGCTTTAGCAATAAAGTCGAAAATCTATCAATCTGACAGATTGTAGTAGCTTGATGTGCTGGCGTCTGTACAAATATTGCATCTTTGTCTTTATTGCTAATGCAATTTTAAAATAATCTTGAGAAATTAAACACACTAGAACAATCATATTATAAGAATATCATTGCACTAGAATATGTAACGTGAAAATGCTCTAAAAATAATTTAATAATGAATGAAATTTTTGGTATCTAGCAACACCGACTGGAAATGCCAAGTGACATAACTAATAACCTCAAAGTTCTTTTTTAGCTAATTCTAGCTGCCCTGATAGGTTTCTGATAAAATTTAGTGATTCTTCCCAAAATTGAAGCGGAATTGCTTCAATTTTTAATGTTTTAAAGACCCGCAGCAACAAAATGTCGTCGCTTTTAAGGTCTACGAAGTTTGTGCGATACTTCACTGGTGCGGCCCGAACGCTTATCCTGAACACAGCTAAGACCGCTGAAGCCAATTCTTTAATCAATCCTATAGCTTTAAGTGCCGCCAATAAGTGAGTATAATGCAATGGTTAAAATTAAATTAATTAATTAAATTTTGTAATAATTATGTTGATAAACTATCGTCTATCCTAGAAGCAATCCAACATAAATGTCATGTGCAATTTTTTGTGTCGAATGATAAACCAGGTAGAGTTAGCCTTTTCAGTTTTTTCACTTCTTAATGATTTCAAAAGTAATATATAAGTCAATGGTTAATCCAAAATTTTATTTTTGTTTACATTTTCATTGGAAAATAAGGTTATTGTTTGTGGATCAAAAATAAAAATATTTAACTCATTTCTATGAATAATTATTTTAACATCTTATCTTTAGTGAATTATAATAGGTAGCCCCCACCAGTGGTATGATATTTAAATTTTTTATGTTTGTATTGCAAACTGGGGTGTCAACCCAGCTACCAGTTTTCTATTCTAACTATTAACTTCTATACAAGAGAATAAAAAAATATATATACGGTCGAATTGAGAAACCTCCTCCTTTTACGAAGTCGGTTAATAAGAAATAGAACCCCAGCATGAAGAAATTGACAGACTATATTGTAACATTATTATTTTGATAACAGCATTTACTTATTACAACATTGATTCATTAAAGCTCAATAAAGTGGATGCAATAGAAAATCATTCAAAGTGACCTCTGTGCTCCCCTGATGATGCTGTGGAAGTGGCGAAATTTTGATCAAACAAGATTTGAAATACTTTTGTGCCAGCGCCATGAAGAAGATAGCTAATTATGTCCAAAAATGCAAATTAATAGCGATTTACTTCTGATAGATGATGCGTCCCCTTTGATTAAACATAATTTTTAATTTCTAGTGTTTTAATGAGAGACTATGCAACAAAGAAAAAGGAAAACTTAGAACCGCTGTTACAAAAACTAGATGCTGAAGTGCGGAGATTTGGAAGAATCACAAAGAAGGACATTGATGAAGTTCTTGATGAAATCAAATCCAAAAATGACATCACAAGCTCACAGTCACTGCTGGTCATTAGATGTTGTGGTAAGAAAACTAAATATTATTTACTTTTTTTTAACCTATACTGTCCCATTGCTGGGCAAAAGTCTCCAAATCCTTCTAGGAACTCTTCCTGCACCACCTTGAAGTCCTCACGGTGAGTGTCTACGTTATATCACCACCTCTTTCTGGGCCTGCCTCGGCGGCGCGGACCATCTTCAGGCACCCATTAACTTTTTTAATTACTTAATAGTAATTAACATATGAGAAATAGTTTACCAGACAGTGAACTTAAACATCAGATAAAAGTTTACTGTCTGGAAATCGCAGACAGAAGCTTTATTTTACGCATTAATACTGTAGAATAAGCTAGCATTAGTCCTTATCAGTTCATACATTGTTGAAGTCAAAGTCAAATCATTTATTTCAAATAGGCACATTAAAGGCACTTTTGAACGTAAAAAAAAAAACTATGTAAATAGAAATGATTCTAGTCGCCCATTCCAAAAGGTAGTTTTCGTATGGAGAAGAATGGGCAAGAAACTCCACCATTACTCCTTTAAAATGTTTTACAGTCTCTACGATGGAGTATAGTGGGGTTATCTGAAGTCCGAAGAGAGGGGGGAACTCGATAATCCTCAAATCTGGAAACTTGCTCTATTTCTGGCAGGGCAACCAGCAGTCCCAAGGTGGTATCGGGTTTATTGTCCATAAGTCCCTTGTGAGCAACGTGGTGAAGATCGAGAGTGTGTTGACCAGGGTGGCGTACCTTATACTCAGAATATCTGAAAGGTATTCGCTGAAGGTCGTACAGGTTTACGCCCCGACGATGAGCTAGAGACATGTATGAGGATATTTCCAGAGCCATGCATGTCTCTAAAACTCACTTTACCGTTGTCATGGGGGACTTTAACGCGAAACTGGGTAAACGAAACGATGATGAGCTGCGAGTGGGGCAATTTGGAGTTGGACGCCGGAACCACCGGGGCCACCTACTGGCCAGTTTTATGGAGAAGGAAGGCCTCTTTATGATGAATTCCTTCTTCAGAAAACGTGAGCACAGAAAGTGGACCTGGCAGAGCCCGGATGGTGCAACTAAAACTGTGATTGACTTCATTATGTCGACGAAGAAGCAAGTATTCAATGATGTCTCTGTAATCAACGCGGTGAAAACCGGAAGTGATCACCGCATGGTATGCGCACATTGAACTTAAATATCAAGCTGGAAAGATCTCGACTGATGAAGTCTACGCTCCGCCCAGCACCTATTCAGGTCCAAAACCCCGAGAGCTTTCAGCTCGAACTTTAGAATCGTTTCAAATGCCTAGGGAGCTCTGTGGACGATTATAACCATGGGTTCGTGGAAACTGTCCATACGGTCGGGTCTAAGATCTTCAAAACCCGTCGTATGAATTCAAAAAATAAGCTCTGATCCTACTTTGCGGCTCATGAAGGAGAGGCGCGAGATGATCCTGCAGTCTTCAGATGATGCGCTAAATTACCGGCAACTCAATAGGCGGATCTCTAAGTCCTTGAAAAGCGATCTTCGCCGCTTTAATACAGACTGTATTAAGGACGCTATAGAGCGAAATAAAGGCTCCAAGGTCTTTGCTAGAGATCTGTCTATTGGGCAGAGCCAGCTTACGAAACTGAAGACCGATGATGGCAGGATCGTATCCGCCAAACCTGAGCTGTTGAGAGAGATCGATAGGTTCTATGGACAGTTATACACGTCAACAAGTAACCCCGTTACGAATCTGGCAAACGACCCAAGAGCTAGATTGACCCGACACTATACCGAAGACAATCACAATCTATATGAAAACCAAGCGTGCCATTTTTTGACTACCTACTATGACGTCACACACTATTTAGTGATGGGAAAATCAAATCGATTCAAAGACGCCGCCGCGTGCGGCACCCGTCTTGCCCCACCCCCGGGGCCTAGCGCCAGCGCTCACACGCCCACCCAGCCAGCTGTACACAGGACTGAGCGCGAAAGTGGCGGCTTACGATTGTTGTACGTAAGCTGGTGCGATTTTTGGCACGCGAAGTAGTTGCTCTTGCGTTATCTAGGTGCTCTATATCTGTGATCTGAACTATGTGGCCTAGTCAGACCACTGGGTCTACCTGTTAGAACTTAGAAATTTATGTTAACCTCAATCTTCCTTCCTTCTTCCTGTGACAAAAATCCTTTTTTTATAAATATTTTTACTAACTTTTGCCCACGGCTTCGCCCGCATCGATGTCGGATATTATCCCACGGGAACATAATGTAGGGATAAAAAGTATTCCATTGTCTATTGGTGTGCTAAATTATATCTATATATCCATTGAGCTGTTGAAGCATGAAAAGGTAACAAACATACAGACATACTTTCGAATATATAGTATTAATATGAATTCATGTTACTTTTCACAAACAGGTGAGCTGGTACCAGAGGAGTTACCGGAACAGAGAACACTTCTGGTACAAAAGATATGGAGTGTGCTCACAGAAAGAGGGATTCCTATGGACATCTCACACTACAACGCTCTGTTAAGAGTATACATTGAAAATGAACACCAATTCTCTCCTGCCAAGTTCCTCGAAGAGTTGGAGAGGAAAGGATTGCAGCCTAACAGGTATATTCACTTATTCTTGTGTTTTATTTGAGAATGGCCGTGTCCTCATAAAAAGGTATAATGTTAAACCCGAGATTCTCAATTAACACGTTTTACATCACTAGATAGTAAAATCACTTCACAACATAATCAGCATATAATGTTCCCACTGCTGGGACACAGGCCTTCTCTCTGTGAGAGGGAGTGGGCCGTAATCCACCACGCGGGTCCAGTGCGGGTTGCGGGGTGCGGTAAAAATCACTTGATAAATAATAATAGCATCACTTGGTTACTGGACTTTGGTGGATCGCAAAGACTAAAATGATGTCTTGGCGAACTTTGCACACACATGCCACACATCGCGACTTTTTATTATAAATTTGCATCTAAGGCCGCGTATTCGTACGACGATTACTTTTGGTTAGGCCAAAAGCAATCGTCATGCGAATACACCATCATAGGACACTTTTTGTTCGGTGAACTGGAACGCGTGGTTTTTTCCGAACAAAACCATAAATGAACGCGACGATTATTCGCGCGACCGATCATTTTGGTTACGACGCGGGGTATGGTGCCTGGTTTGGAAAACATTATTTTCAACTAATGAGCCTCACTAAATTTATTTCCATTCAGGGTAACATACCAAAGACTAATGTGGCGTTACTGCCAGGAGGGTGACGTAGAAGGTGCTACAAAAGTATTGGAAAAGATGCGTGAACTTAGCATGCCTGTCTCAGAACCTGTGCTAAATGCCCTAGTAATGGGCCATGCTTTCCATGGTGACACTGATGGGGCTAAAGCTGTTCTTCAGACAATGGCTGGAGCTGGTCTAGAACCTTCAAATCGTACATACACACTGCTGGCTTGTGGATATGGCAAGCAGGGTGATATTGAAGGCATTCACGCAACAATCAAAACTGCAAATGAAAAAGAAGCTTTATTGACTGACAGGGTAAGTTTGATTTCAGTTTTCGGGTTGTCGAGTTTTTTTTTTACTAGCGACCTGCTCGCACGGTTTTTACGACTTGAAAAAACATAGAGATGTCTTTATTATGTACAAGTCCAATTTTAATTTATTATAAACATAGATCTTCTGGAATAAATTATATAATTGATGGTGAAAATCTCATCAAAATTGGTTGCATAGTTTAACAGAACAACTAACACAACAACAGACAGACAACACACAACACAACACACACACAGACACACAAGACAGATTAACAGATTTAGTCACACATACAGACACGAAAAGCGACTTTATTTTTTATAATTATTATGTTTTTGTCGCAGCCAACTATTTTAATTAGCCTTTCAGTTAACTGCCTAGCCTTTTTTAGGGTTCCGTACCTCAAAAGAAAAAACGGAATCCTTATAGGATCACTTTGTTGTCCGTCTGTCTGTCAAGACGCTTTATCCCGGGAACGCGTGGAGGTATCCAGTTGAAATTAAAACCATATACTCAGGTCTGCAGTCCCTTGAAGCTGTGAAAAAATCAAACTTCTAAGTTAATGTAAAAAAATGATACAGCCGTTTATGCCGCAAAAAACGTATATTTCGACACTGTCAAGGGAATCAAAATATATAATAGGGTACTTCCCGTTGAAATGAAATGAAATTATTTTATTTTTTGTAAGTAGGTTTGTACAAACACTTTTACACGTCAATCATGTTTTTTTTTAAAACTGTATGAAGTCGGCGTTTCCTATCTGACTACTCTGAGAAGAAAGGCCGAAACAAACTCAGAGGTCACAGTCTCTTTTAAAGTCCAGACATAATCTTGGTCAGGTTATATGAAGACCATGTAGATCGATGTCTGAGGTGGTCTTTTGAGGAAAGAACCACACAGATTGAGAGGACCTGTCCAGTCAGTGCACGCATTTGTCAAAAATCGTGCAGCTCAACTCAAGGTCAACTCTAGGTCGGTTGACCTAGTATCATGAAATTTGTCA
Source organism: Oligia latruncula (assembly GCA_948474745.1). NCBI lineage: Eukaryota > Metazoa > Arthropoda > Insecta > Lepidoptera > Noctuidae > Oligia > Oligia latruncula. Next base: position 15,331,918 of record OX419691.1, on the reverse strand, counting down.
AGATGCAAGGTCATGTAGCACAGGTGAAGGTAAAAATCCGAAAACCGTAAATTTGTAGTTACTTTAAAAAAAAATCTCGTGACAAACTATTTACATACCTGAAAATTTCTACGGTATCCTCGGTGCGCGAGTCAGACTCGCACTTTTTTTGTACTTGGCGGCGACATATAGAAGGGCCGATTTTTCAATCGTCATAATTATAAGTTTAATCTGAGAAAGAAATAGGTCCGTTTGACAGGGTTTATATACAGTCCATTCAGTTATTTTCCCTCTGACAGCAACAACTCAATAGTAACCTTATTATAACGAGAATAAAGATCATAGTAATTTTGACAGACAAATCTGTGGTAGCAACCAAGCAGCAAACTTATTACTAAGAGAATAGAGATCACTATGATTTTGACAATAATACAATATCAGACGTAAAATAACTTTGAAAGGTCTGTAGAAAACATTTCAAACCGTCATATTTATACTTCAGACAAAAGTTATCTAACCATTGAACAATCGGCCCTTATGAGTCAAACAAATTATGTCTGCTTTTGCATTATGTTTGTAATTTAACTTTTAACATTTGTCTATTCTAGGATGTTTTAGAAATCATTGAACATCTAGCCATCAGTGGACATGGAGACAAAGTGGAGCAACTGATCCCCCATTTGCAACGAGGTATTGGATACAACCAAGATGTATGCAATGTCATACTGAGACTACTCAACAAGGGACAAGAAGAAACTGCCAAAAAAATCATGAAAACTATGCCGAAATCAACAACCATTGAGGATACCCCATTCAAGGGCGCATTCTTTGTAAAGCAACTACTTCGACTTAACAAACCTGCTGATGAAGTTATTGAAACCTGCAGAGAATTGCAGAGCGAAGGTCTGGTACCAAATGCCTTCTTCATTGCAACTGAAGGAGCTCTTCAACACGGCCAAGCAGAGTTAGCACAGAAACTGTTCAAAGAACTTAAGAAAGAAGGTCTAGAAATCAGGCAGCACTACTACTGGCCATTGTTAGTGCAAAAAGGAAAAGAAAATGATGAAGAGGGACTTCTGCATATTCTAAAAGAGATGTCCAATGGAGGCATAACTGTTACTGGAGAAGCTCTGAGAGATTACGTTATTCCTTTCTTGATCAAAAAAGATACCCCACAGAATGTCTTAACCAAACTACAAATCGCGAATGTACCAGCCATACATGGAGCAAGAAACTTGATTGTGGAGCTGTTAGATAGTGGAAACCTTAAACAGGCAGCAGAAATTGCAGTGTTGTATCGTCCATGGGGCAGCTATGCGCTCATTGCTAGGCCCCTCATCCATGCAGTGACGAAAACGAAAGATATTGATTCTTTTGCATCAGTGCTTCATGTCATCAGTAGCAGACCTGTAACGCAGACTGAAGAAGACTCCGTCCAAGAGGAAGGTCAAGTCGAAGAAAACAATGACGTCCATGAAGTTAGCCGCATTGTAAGATCATCAATCAAAAGTTTGATTAAACCAGACTTGGCAGAAAAGCTTTTGGGAGCTATTTATGCTAAAGGCTTAAGGATAACCACTGACACAGCAGAATCGATAGAAGAATTTCTTGGAGAAAACATGACTACGAGTTTGTCGCAGTTATTAACCAAGCTTTCGACGTCTGATATGGAGCCAGTTCCCATTGAGAACCAGCGCCGGTCAGGGGGCGTGCGCAGTACCGCTCAGATGGAGAATCAGCTAGCGCAGCTGAAGGCTAAGGGTGTCACCAACCTGACGCGCTTACAGAAGCAATTACTTGTAGCTTATATAAAAGAAAATAATGTTAGCAAGGTGAACAGCTTCACAGAAGAGTTAAAAGCATCAGATTTTGAATTAACAACGGCGACTCTGGCGCAGTTATTTGAGTTTTACTGTGAAAATGATGAGATTGAAAGGGCTGAAGCATGTAAAGCACAGATCGCCACAAAAGAGCCAGAATTTCATTTGAACAGGTTTAAACTTGTGCTGATGGCGTACGCTCTGATTAGAGCAAACAGGTTTGACGAAGCTGTAGATTACTTGAAGAATAACAAACAGGTGGATGTGGAGGGCACAGGCTTCATGTTAACTTCAAAGTGCTGGCAGATCTTGAACACATTAGCAGAGCAGAAAAATGATGCTCACGTAAGTCAAAAGAATTCACGACTTTCGTAACCCTTTTAGTTACACAAATATGAAATTTTATGCTTATCAAGTTTTTGCTCTGGTCCTTAATCGAAGAAGTTTAAACAAGCTTTAGTAAAACATAGTCGTCGAAAAAAAAATGACCTTTTTTAATTTCAGGTAAAAGAAATGACAAACATTCTCATAGATAACAATTACATTGAGCCTTCAAATGTAATACTGGGACCTTCCATCAAGGTGCACTTGCTGAAAGATGATATAGATGGTGCCCTCAAAGAGTTCGAGAACAGCTGTAAAAAATACAGAAGTACTCCATGGAAGGGAGAACTGATGAAGGCGCTTATCATGAAGGAGGATGCTACTAAACTGCAGTGGTTAGCAGATCTTAGTACACAGGTATGATGTTGTTTACAGCCCTATTAGAACTTTGTGGCGGCTCTGAAGTGCGCTACTGGCTCCATAAAGAATAGAATAGAATATTTATTTGCCAGAAACATGGTGTTAACAAAGGTGTTCATAAACATTGTATAGTGCTACATGTCTCACCGTTTTAACGGTATGCAAAAACAGACTACGCAGTACCTCACCCCCGCTGACAGCTGTGGCCTTAGTGCGAGTTTTTTCGACTCGCGTTATGCTCACGTTCCATCACACGCGCTCGCAATCGAACGTGAGTGAAAAAACTCACACTAAGGCCTCTGAATTTGTAACTGCGTAGCGACTCGCCTCGCGTTCCGAGCCGCCATAAAGTTTGAATCGGGTTGTACTTGTGGTCTTCCTTGAGTAGTGAAAACTTGCGTTCGGGTATACCCTGCACCCGCCAGGACTTAAATGAGGCAAACTACGGTGCTGGTCAGGTCGCTGCGTACTAGTAGCACAAAATATTAGTCATTTGCACTAAAAGAAGATGTGAAAACTTTTGTTGGGTACTAGAGTGAGTAGTTGCTGTAAACCACCAGCGTGCGTCTTGTGACTTTTATGAGCATTAATATCAGGACCTGGACGCGTACCGCGAGGGCTGGTTCGAGGTGGCACGGGAAAAGAGTTCCTGGAAGGATTTGGGGGAGGCCTTTGCCCAGCAGTGGGACAGCATAGGCTAGCAAAAAAAAAAAAAAAATCAGGAGGGTAGTTCTCGTAATTTTAAAAACGTTGACAGTCGTGATCTCAGTCTCAATCTGTCAAAAATACCTCTAATTTCCCTACATTTTTGACAAATTTTTGGCATTAATTGTCGCTAAGATGAGATTGCGACTAGATTTTGAACGTTTTTGTTTAAATTTAAATTATTTTCTCGCACTCTTGAAATCCAATAAATATTCAAGCACCGCAATTCCAGAGTGTAATCTGTATTTATACGCTTTGCCAAGCAGTGCTATGCATTTTTTGTACAAAATGTGTGATCTTAAAGTTACCTAAGTCCATTTTGTCTAATTACAAACTCTTTTAGATAATCCTAATAGCTCATGCTTTATCTGTATTGTTTATGTTGTGTCAGGTGCACGGCGAAGTGAACATTCTCCACGACTTGGTGCTCGCGTTCGTTGAGTGCGGCCGCTTGCGACAGGCGCGTCGTATCCTCGAGACTCCCGGCTTGCAAACCCGCCACAGACGCTTGGATGACGCCTGCCAGAGATATGTTGAGGTAATAAAAAATTCAACCTTAGCGTCAGCTCCCACCGAGACGCGACGCGACGCGCAGTTTTCAATATAGAAATACAATTAGAGACCTTATCTGCTACATAAAAAGGTACACGATTCAGTGAGCTACGCAGCGTTGCGTAACTCGTAGCGTAACAACGTAGTAAACCCTGCATTGTGTACCTTTTAGTGTAGTAGATAAGGTCTGTAATTGTATTTCTATTTTGAAAACTGCGCGTCGCGTCGCGTCTCGGTGTGAACTGACCCTTAGTTAGTTACTATTCTATATACCAATTTACTTGAGGTCAGTGCACTGTGCAGCATGTTTTCTACTTTCGTACATTTCTCGTAATTTTCTGATCTCAGTCTCAATCTGTCAAAAATGTCTCTATTAGAGTAAGACAGTAGTTTTTGACATTGAATGTCGCTGAGATGAGACTGCGACTAGATTTTGAACGTTTTTAACTACTGGGATTGGCCTTCAGGTCAGATTTTGAAGTCTTATCATTACTCACCCAGTCCATGCATTGTTTGTTTCTTTGGTTCTCCCTTACTTTTAACCCTTCTGTTTCATATTACGAAAATAACATCGCTATAATTATATTACAGGAAGGAAAATCGGAATATCTAGAAGGTTTACTCGAAGCTACAAAGGAGCTTTCACACATTGACCGCTCTAACATCTTCTACCACCTGCTCATCACTTACTGCAAAGCTAATGAAACTGACAAGGCTCTCGGACTTTGGACGCTCCTGCAAGAAGAGGGTGAAGTCCCCAGCGACCAATTCCTTTCATATCTCGGCAAGCATTTGAAATCACAACAAAGGGAAGTACCATTCATTATACCAGAAGACAAAACCAGCAAACCGGTTAAGAAACAAGGCGACCCGGTAGAAAAAATCGTGACGCGAAGGGAACCATCGAAACCGACGAAAAACGATGTATCCACACATATTGAGACGATGACTAAGGACGGACAGCTGTCACAAGCAATGGACGTTGCTATGAAATCAATTGAACATGGAGTAATACCTAAAATAAGTGTCCTGAAATTCTTACTAAAATCTTTGGCTGAAGCTGGAAACGTGGAAAAAATACAACAATTAGGCAAATACGTAAACGATTCACTGAAACGCCGTATTTCATACGATGATAAGTTGACTATGGCTACATTCACGAGAGGCGCTGGCGCACAACATATCGACAATGTATTGGAGTCAGTCAAATCGGCTAAAACAGATGAGGAATTAGAAAATGCGCTGAGAAGGTTCCCGAGGAGTGGCGCGCTAGCATCTGCTATACAAGATAACGAACTTGTTACTAAATGTAAGTATGGTTGAATATGATTTGCCTAATGACTGTCACCATCATCAACCATAGCCACCTGCTGCTGAACATAGGCCTCTCTTTCATGTGCCAATCCCCACGCTCCAGTGCTAATTACTTGGACGGCACGGTTGGCGCAGTGGTTAAGCAATTGACTGCTGCGCTGCGTGTCGCGGGTTCGATTCCTGCACGGAACAAATATTTGTATGACCTACAAGTAGTTGTTCTGGCTATTTGTGTATGTGAGTTTATATGTTTGTAAACGCACCCACAATACAGGAGAAATTCCTAGTGTGGGGCAACGTTTTTAAAAAAGAAAAAAAAAATACTGTACCTACTATTTCATGAAATATCAATCAAAGAGATTGATGATTTTAATTCTGTAAATACATACTTGTTACGGTCGCGAATCATATTTTGTTCAACAAACAACCTGACCTGCAAATTGCAAACAACGTAAGAAAAATTTAATGTAGCGGACTACCCTGGGGCTGTTCAAGTATTACGTAAGGAGATTTCTTGTAATTCTTAACCCTCCATTGGTACATGCATTTTTCAATGTGTTCTGGTTTCTTTATTGATTCATGAACAGCAGTTATAAGTCCCAGTAGAATCCCTGGACCCTGATAATGCGTTTCGTTTTCAAGCATAGACAAGTAGGGTTGCCATGTGTTCAAACCATTTTTTTAGAAAAACCGAAAAGTAAAAAAAAAACTGCTGACGTAATCACCATCCAGACTCCCCCATCGCCCATGTCATCAAAAATAAGCAAAGCCATACCCCCCCCCCCCCTTTAGTGCTTACGTAATACTTGAATGCCCCCCCTGGCGCTTCACCCTTAACCTTACCTACTAAATATTGAGTTCATAGACAAACCTCTTTCAACCCATGTAAACTGAACACCCAAAATCTCTTACAACTATACAATTCTAAAGTTTAAAATTAATGAATTTAATTTTATAGGTACTGAAATATCCGAAATTGCCGCAGAGAAAGGAAAATTCCTGCCAGCGAATCTGCTCTGGATGGAACTTTTATTAGCTGGACAGGACAATGAAGCCGACAGGATTTGGTCAAAATGGCTGTGCAAGGCACCTGTCGTCGTATTCAGAAGGTTATTGCAAGAGAGTCACACTAGGAAAGAGCCAGAAAAAATCAAGAAACTTATCACATTATTGAAATCAAACAAAGATCTATCATTGGCGTCGTTGGGAAATGCGTACTCGCGCCTCATCAATTATTATATGGTTGAAAATACATTGCAAGACGCTGAAAAAACTCTGTCCGCGGCGTTAGCATCGGGCCTGAAGTCTGAACACTTGAACAAAACCACGCTAACAAGACTGAAGTCAGCAGTAGAAGAATCTGGAAGAGTGTTCAAGTTCACTATCTAATTCTAAATAGTACTTACTATGTCCCGTTGCTTCGCATTTCAATATCAGCGTTCATTTTCTGGTAAAAGTATTGTATTTGTAGAATATTGTACACTATCCACTACTTTGTTGATACATGTTATTCTAATGTTGCTATTTAGTTTCGAAAGTATGTTTTACTACTATTAATATATCAGAATTACGTCCTAAGATGACTTGTTTATTGCCGCCATATTGTAAAGAATGTAGATGATTGATTATTCACTAACGATGGACATTAAAATTGTGGATGTGAACTGAGTATTGAATTGCATCTGTAGTAGTTAATTTTAGTTATTAATAAATTATTAGTTATTACTTTTCATGTTTCATTTGTATACAAGCAAAATTCATTTGTATGGATGCTTCGATCAATAATAGTACTAGATGAGTGATTAGGAACAAAAATAAGTCGCTAAAGTGGCCACGTTTGCACACACATAAACATTTATATTTCTTACTACGAACTATAGAAAAAAGTTTAATAATATTAACAACTTCAGATTATTATAAACCTTAACACACTAACATAAAGTTTAATTACGTTTGCAAATGTCCTGTCATCAAAGCAATAAAATGTCACTTGAAAATAAAAAGTCATGTTTATAATGAGTACAAAAATATTTATTCTAAAATGAAACTTAACTTCTAAGCAATAAGGTTAAAAACATTTTGTTGACAATTTCGTACTTACTCGAATTTGGAACTGACGTAGTTCTTGGAATTACATTTCAATGCTTCAATGTTTGTTAGAATAATTGGCGCGTTGTCGCAAACATTGGCCAAGCAATCATAATATTTGCTAATTGATTTATATTTACTATTTTATGAAAAACATAAAAGTTACCGAAAAAAAGATATTCCTTCCAAAATCTTGGTGTTACGGTAGTTATTTACACAACTTTTGAACGCGCACTGACGTTGGCTATGATTGGACCATACTAATTTGAAATAAGAGCACAAAGTATTCGTGCTCGTATTTTTCGGGCCGTTTTTGAAGCGCTTATCGGGCATCTAGTACTATTATTGATCGAAGTATGGATGGTTTATTGTCCGCCAAGTGACTGGAAAAAAATAAAATAGTAACCATGACGGCGGCGGTGGACAAAACGCTGTAAAGCAGTTGGATCACTGATCTGTATTATACAATATGATGGAGGTCAGTGAGCTGAGTAGAAAACGATACGGTCAAAAGTTTCTTATCGCTCCGAGCTAAGGGATTATTATTATTAGGAGCCGTTTGTGTCCCACTGCAGGGCATAAGCCCCACCTTCCTCCTTCCTGTTATCCCTATCTACTACTCGATGTGGCCAATCTAAAGAGTTATAGGATTACACGTAAAGTAATTTATGTAACGTCTTCTTCGGCAGATGAGGGTTAATTCCAGTGGCGGATTTACACATTTCTAATATTTAAAGGCTGTAAAATGTTTAGCTCAATTTTTTTTTCAACCCGTCTCGTAATTTCCAGTTAGGTTTCTTTTGAACATTCATACAGAAATAGGAGTAGCTTTGTTGACGTGCAGAAAAGTTAGAGAAGTAGAACAAAAATCTAGCACCCTGTGACCCCGCCTCGGAAACAAGATTCATACTGTATTTAGGAACTTACGTTCCTTGTAAAGAAACCATGAGAATGTAGGATGCTAGAGCGAGCTTGCAACTTTCAGCACACTGCTTTTAAATTTTGCATATATTGTAAGGGGCCTCCGCCTCCAACCAATGATATTAGATTCCGTCATTGCCTAGATTGCCCGTTCTTCTCCATAGAATCCTACTACACTTTGGAATGGGCAACTAGCTTCATCTTTTTGACTGACTCTGTCTCCTTGACAATTCAAAAGTGTCTCAAATTGGTTTTTCTACAACTGAAATACTAAACTAAATTGGGTAATGTGAGAAGGGGTAATGTTATGTAGTTTTGAAGGGAGGGCCTACTAGACCCCATACATTAATACATTTGTTTCCCACTCTCCTTTTGAAATCGTCAACTAGTCGCTGCGTGTGTATCTAGCATAATACTCATCTGTAATAGCCCGCGAAATTCAAATTTTCTTACGTTTTTTGCAATTTGCAGGTCAGTATTAAGTTGTACTTTGATTAAAATATGATTCGCCACCGTAACAAATATGTATTTACAGAATTTTAATTGTAAAATGTCAAAATTTCATGAAATAGTCATTCAGTGGGATTACTTGGTCTTAGAGTGTTGGTTGTGTTGATGAAATTTTGTAAATACTAAATACATATTTGTTACGGTCGCGAACCATATTTTAATCAACGTACAACTTAGGACTGACCAGCAAATTGCAAAAAACGTAAAAAAAATAATTTCGCGGGCTACCTTAGCGCTTTAGGTGATACCAGTAAGTTTAATTCATAAGCTTTGTAAAATAATGTTTTTCCGCCAAATAGTTTTGATTGTTAACATTATCTGTCTATAGGCAGTATAATGTATACACACAATCTAATTTCTGAACGAGTCGGTACGAACAAAAAGGCGGCAAAAATGCGTCACTTCAAGCCGTCGAGCGAAAAAATCTTTCTTTTCGCGCGCGCTCTTTTGATATTTACCTGCTCACGATAAGATTTCCTGATTTTCTTGAAAAAAAAATGTTTTATCCAGTAGATTCTTTGAAAAGAGGCGGCCGATTTTATTTGTGTTGGGTCGCAGATTCATGGCCATTACGTTTTGCTACTATTACTCACAGACAGCTTTGGTCTCAAGATATTCGAAGAATATGGTAAGTAAAATATCTTGCAGTTTGCACTATTGTCAATTTACTGCTAATAATTATTCGCCCTTGTTAACTTAACTGTACCTATATATTTCCCTTTTAGTGAAGATTTATTAGAAGTTATGACGAACGAGTCCGGTCGTCCCACCAACAGGTTTTCTCTTCGCCTAAGTTCTCAACTTCTTCGAGGGTTAGCCAGACTATACCAGAGAAAGGCTACTATTTTGTTAGGTAAGCTACTGTAGAAAGAATATAAAGAGGTATTTTCTGTCAAGTTTATAAAGGTAGTAGCTTTAATACAGTAGGTACCTATTGACTTATTGTAAGTGCTTAATTACATACAGATCTAAAATAGGCATTCTGTTTCAGGTGAACTATGTATGATCAATGCACATGTAATGAAACATTCCAACAAGAAGTAAGTAGAAATTAGTTTATTAGATACTTATTGCAAATCCATTACTTAGTGTTAGGTATAATATAAATAGCTGATCAGCATTTATACTTAACAATTACATTATGAATTTTAAATGAACTATTATCCTATTATCACAAATTATTGAAGTAGGTAGTTAGTTCTTAATCCTAGTAATCACATTAACAAATGGCATTATTTTCTTAGATGGAATATCCATGAGACAGCGGAAGATGAAGAAGTGAGGCGCCCACAGCTCCAGCAGCTGGAGATTCAAGAGATAGTTGAAGAACCACCTGAAAATGAACAGAAGATTGAGGAACTGATACAGGTTGATTCTAGTTATTATAAGGGAAACCTTACTCTGCAGAGATATCAATTGTCTCGGTATACCTCAGAATCAGTTAGTAGTAAGGTTTGGAGTAGTCAAACCAGCTAGTGCTAGTTCAGCATTTAAATGAACTATTAATTGAATAGTAGTGAGTGCTGTATTAAAAAAAAAACAGGCAACAAAGACCCATAAATACCATTACTTATTTATGAAATATGCAATGGAAAACTAAACATTACTTTCCCATGAATTAATGTTTAACTCAATTCTTTATTGATAAACTTTTATAGCTAGACAGCTAATCTATTAATTCTACTAAACAATATGCTTGCTTACAGCAAAGTGGTAATGTGGTCTCAAACATTGCTGATATAACTCTCAAAGAAGCAACCATAGCTGAAGTGTTACTGCCACCAAATGTAAGTGCTGTCTTATATTATTCTTCATTTCATAGTAATTATTTTCTATCTCCAATCATATCCATCAGAAAGGCAAACAGGGCATGCTGTAATTCAAAAAAGGAATATGAAGACACACACAAATATCAAGCTGTACTCCCATCAGATATGTAGGCACTAACAAACCATAGAATGGGAAGCTACTTACCTACTTTTAATGTTTTTTTTTTTTTTACATTGCCCTCACTAGGAATTTTTCCTGTATTGTGGGTGCGACTTACATACACAAACAGCCAGACCCGATGAGATGATGATACTAGTCTTTACTTTGAATTAAAGCAATGTGAGGTGAAGTGATAGTGTTAATAATTAACTGTCGTTTTTGTAATTTTTCGCCTTCGTTCCTTTTCTGCTCCAATCCCTGGAATTTTGGAGCAAAGCAACGCGCGATGGTGTGCCCTCGTCTTGTTTGATTATATTTCTAGACTTCTACTAAGCTATAATTATATTTTATAGGTTTTGAGTTCGTCATCACGAACTCACGGTATTTCGCCATATCACCGTTCGTCTCTAAAAATACTACTTATAGGTACCTACACCTAGTCTACCACTAGGCACACACCTAAATCAATGCCTACATAAAAGCGCGCTGTTGAATTTTCAACGCTCGGCTTAGCGTCGTCGATAGAAAATTCAACAGCGTGCATTCATTTAGGCGTCGCCTTGTGTTAGTAAAAACGGCCATAAATAAGTTTATTATTAGGTACTTATAAGTACCTATCTGAGGATACCATCCCGCACTGGTTCCGCGTGTATCCAGGCCCACTCTCACACAGTGAAGGCTGAATCCCAGTACACTATAATTCTCTATGTTCATTAGAAAACTAGCGTCAGATTGCATCTATCTGGTATTAATGCTGAAATGGAAGTTTTGGCGCAGCCTCGAGGCACGCAATGTTGTTGTTAAAACAACATTATTTACCCAATTTTTTTCATTAGAATTTTGAGTTTCACGAACTGTTGCAAATTAATGTTATTGTTCCTTTTCTTCTATAACTCAGGACGGGTTCGGCGAAGAGATTCCGGACCAAGCTCTTCAGTTTCTTCAAGACCGAACTCTCGAACAAATGTTGGTACAACCAGATGTGTCCACGGCGCATAGCGGTCTGGAAATCGCTCTCGATATCACCGACAAGTCGCACGAGAAATCGCGATTGTTACACGAGCCCGCACAAATGGAGACGATTTCGGAACTTGACGTCACGCTTTTTAAAAAATGTATGTTTATGTTCCCTAGTAATAATAGAAAAAAGTACTTATGTATAGTTATTTACCTACCTGTGAATGAATTTTGAACTCAGTACAAGCTTTTTGTTTTAGCTACTGGAGAAGAACTGATGCCTGAATTTGAGAAAGGTAATATTACTTTCCAAACTTCTGTCCATGGTAGAGATGATACTATAATTTCTTACAATTAGGATTACACCCAATCCACAACCACACCCGTAAAATCATTCATTAATTTCATACCCCATCCTTTAATCTTTTGATTTCCTTCTTGATATTACAACGTTAGCACTCCTACAGACATTCCCGAAATACCTGAAATCCCGCCTCCCGAATTGCCTGTTCCTGAACCAGATAAGTTAGTATTTTATTTTTATACAGAAATCGAGTAGAATCCTTCCATAACTAAAAACTGAGACCAACATAGGTAATATAATATCACGCCTGTATTCGTCATAGGGGTAAGCAGTTACTACACTTACTACAAACTTACTCTCCGCGACTTACCTACCTATTCCCGGAGAGTGGGTTTGTAACTTTGTAGTAATTGCATTACGACGCGAGACAAAAAGTATATGGTCCCAGGTTCGATAACCAGAATACACATCTGGCTATCCCGGGTAATGAACCCAGGACCTCACTGCTGTGTTTACAAGAAACCAAACCAGAGGCAATTTATTTGCTTAAATCATGCTTATTAAGTTTTACTCTAGGCCGCGAGAAGAGCCAATGGCGGAAGCTCCAAGCCATGTTGTCGAAACTGAGCCACCAAAAATACAGGAGCTCGTGGAAATTGAACTAGAGGTAATCATAGTTTTTTATTTATCTCAACTTCATATTAAAGGTGCTGGGTAATTGAATGCACAATCTTAAATAAAGAAAGGCGTCTGAGACAGGAGGTAGGTATGTCGGTGGGAGTTCGACTTAACCCTCCGTTCTGCTCTGACGGAAGGATTTCCCCACTAAAAAAAGCCCATCTAGTACTTGCACTAGTGGCCCTACACTGGTAGGAACACTTTTGCCCTGGTAAGGGCTGGTCTCTTGGCCTGACAGAGTGTGCTATATGAGACCACTATGAGGTATTAGGAGGTACCTACCCTACCTATAGTCGGAAATTAAATTGGCTCAATGTAGGCAACTTGTGTCCCGTTTTGTAAACACTAAGTTGGTTTAAGGACTCGTCTCTTGGCCTGACAGTGTGTCGTAAGAGACTACTAGAAGTTGAAAACGGGAATTGATTGGGACTCGCAATATCACTAACGCATTAGACACTGTTACCCTTGTTGTAACTTGACCTCATAAGAACTGTTTGGTGTAGTGGTCGTATAGACGCTTCAGTCTTTTCAAACATTACACCAACGAGTTCTCACGACCTCCTGGTGGTTCGTAATAGAGCTAGACCTTCATAATTATAAACGTTATCTTGTCCTCCCTCCCTCCATAACATTTTGGCATTTGGTTGCTTTAGGAATTGGAAGGTGCACCACAGCCGAAAAGGCGCAAGTTCGGAAATAAATTGATTGTCGATAAGAAGACGAAGATTGGCCCAAATTACTTTCGAGCTAGGATTGAAAATCCTTTGGTGGAATTACGATGCGAGGTAAATAAAAGAAAAAAAAAAACATAAAATAATAAGGACCTTGACTGACATTTTTAGAATATTTTAAAAAGGTGTAAGTAGTTCGAATTTGGTAAGTTATCTGTAGGTATATGTCCATATGGTTCAACTGAACAATTTTATTTTCCTAAAACTACCCTCATTTTCTTTACAAAGGATAGTTCAGACGACATCATCTTCATACGCGTGCCTGCGGAGACATATTTTCGGCGACCGTGTCACGGCGGCGAAAAGATCGTGTCAAATTTTGGATTCCCTATTTCGCGCCTTTTCTTTCGAAATCTTGGAGTCGTCTCAGCACAGCCCCTAGCGGATAGAGAAATTAAGGTAAGAAGTATAGGTATTACTTACTAAGTAGGTATAGACAATCGACAGGTAGGTCAGCTCAGTAAAATTATCTCAATTGATTCATTTTTAAATCGAGATTCATCTTGACCAAGCAGTAAGCTTCGTCCTAGAATATAGGCTCGGTCTCTCGTACTATTAATATCCTTGCTTTAAATGCAATGATTTTTACGATATTTCTGCTCGTAAAACAGATCCCTCAAATGATCATCATAGTATCAACCTGCTAACTCGAATAATTCCGACATTACTCATTTCCTCATCGTTATTAACGTGTTTCCAGCAATCCGCGGAAGCCATACGACAAAAGTCCCCAGGTCCTATCCCGAGATCAATGCTCGAGAATATACAAGAGGAGCAAGAGGCACCTATCGTTCAAGACAGGCCCGAGTTTCAAATCGAACCACCTATTCCCGAAGTGAACGTGACCGTGAATGAAATGCTGAACGTATCTGAACCTCAACGCGTCAGTGTCCAGATGGATGTAGATATCGCGGATATGCTCACTCAGAAGGTGGAGTCGCTGTCGCAAGCTCGCAGGCGGACGGCGGCACCCGATATTGTAGTTGAAAGCGTAAGTTACTGATGCTATTTTTAAGGTCCAAAGGGTAAAAGAATAGGTGGGAATAGACGTTTGAACTGAATACAAATAAATTAATTACAGGTTAATCGTTACATGCTGTCTTAAATTAAATTCCAATTACCAGCGGGGTAGTTGCGTAACACACTAACAGTAGCAATGGCTTTCAATTTGACAGTTCAACAACATTAATTGCATTAGGTAACATAATAATATGAACATCAACCAATGGATATCAATATCATTCAAAATGGTTCTGATTGTGATTGAAAGTGTGTGATGCTGTTAGGGTGCTATAACTACTGGTAATTTCAGGACGATTTTGGTAATTCTAACATGATTATAATAGGTACTTTTTATTTACGTTTGCAGCCGAAAAGACAACGCTCTATCGGCTATGTGTCGTTCCGTGAGAGTCAGCTAGCTAAAGAGCAGTCACTTCATGCACCACCCGCACCGTGCCCCGAGTTTATCACAGGTAAATATCATTTTCAATCAAAATTAAAACGCACATCATCATCATCATCTGCCTAGCCTTTTCCCGGCTTCGGCTTCCAGTCTAACCGGATGCAGCTGAATACCAGTATTTTACATGGAGCGACTGCCTATCTGACCTCCACAACCCAGTTACTGGGTAATGCGATACCCCTTGGTAAGACTGGTTGTCAGATTTTCGGGTTTCTGACGACCTTAAAAAAAGACGAAATTAAAACGCACAATATTCATAACATGGCCTCTTTTTCCTGCCTGTAAGTAGAGGTACACCTACACCGAGAGACGAGCCTTTTGCCACTGAGCATGCATACATGAGCTATTTTATTTACTAACAAAATTGTTACTATATTAGTATATACTTAGGTTAAGGTTCTTTGGGGTCTATGGGTCTTTGTTACCTGAATATAAATGGTTTATTATTATTATTATACACACGAGCGGCACGCGTCAACGACATTTGCACACCCAGAACAACACTGTATTATGTCGAAAAATCACAAAATCGACTTTTAAATATAATTGAATAGCCGAAAATTTGCTGCAACAATCAACTGAACTTATAATGCTGATACGCATTGGATTCTTTATTTACATGCAATGTGCAGGACATTCGCAATAACTGTCACAATCAATATGAGATTACGGTTTTTCGTCGATTCTGAATTTAGACTTAGTGCAGTGTTGTTCTGGGTGTGCGAATAGGCAACTGCAGCCGTCAACACGCGTCGACGGCAGCCTTGCCTCTGCTATTGACGCGTGCCTCTCGTATGTATGAACACTAACCAAGCACACATCCAGACCCCTGACTGTTATTGAAAATATTTTCTGATGGAAACGTCCAACTATTAACCCATCCCAGGGATCGAAGCGTAACATTTATGAATTTGGAAGCCACACCTCAACAAATTATGCGTAACATTAAGAATTAGGCGGCACACACATGTGCGGAGTAAGGAGGACGCTCTGTACATCTATCAGACTTGAAAGACCAGTAGTCCAACGAGGCGCTCATTCAATTCAGTTACAAAAATAATAGTACTTTTCAGACGTAGAGGCAGACAAAGAAAACGTACCGGCCAATCTACAACAACCCCAGGATGCGGAGTTGATACTCTCATCGAAACTGCAAGAGGCTGGTCTAGCAGATATTGTACAGCCTTTGGTTCCTGAGGTAGAAGCACACTCACAAACACAGCGACCTCTGACCGCGACTCGAAAGACTGGGAGTGATCGATCTGAAACTCCTTTAGGCAGCCTGGATAGAACGAAGGTGTCGCTTGGTGATTCCGAACAGACTACCGACTCGAAGAGGTTTATACGGTATGTATCAGTTTGTCTTTTTATGGTAGATAGTGCCACTTGAGGCACAGTTTGAGGCTAAGACGATCTATAAAACACAATTTCTTACTATGTATTCATTATTGCGATTATAAATTAAACACCACATCTCCGATTTACGTATGTACATTCCTTTTTTGTTTTTTTTTTGTATCCGTGCACTAGCACTCGTAAAAAAAAAAGAAAATGTTTATACTACTAAGCATATACATTTTTAAATCTCCTTTGTAGTTCTAACGATTTATAATGTTTGTTACAGTGATCAGTGGGGAACCGAAGGAACAATGATCAAAATCCTGAAATACATCAAAGCTGATCTTCAGCCAGTGACTGTGAGAAGCCTCCTTGATAAAGGTCCCGTCATATCCGGGTACAGACGCATCATAGCTGCGCGGTGTTTTACGTCAATACTCAGTAAGTGCATTTTACTTTATATTCTTCTAAACTCGAACTAAACTCAATGACATGACAAAGTTCAAATTTCAATGCAACCGAAAAAAAAAGAAGCTTATTGTTACAACACTCAGAAATCAATTTAAGAAAAGGTTAATGTATGTAATAGCTTAGTTTAGTCTTTACTTCTATCTTATAACATCTGATCTGTGGTCTTTATCTTCTTTCTTTCTATATTTTATTTTATTGATCTCAAACATTATTTACTCTTTTCAGAGTTAAAGCAACATGGCTTCATCAATGTACAGAAAAACCCAGATACACTGGAAATAGCAGATGTAACTTTGGGGCCAAAGTTGACTAGCTAGAATGATTTTTAGATTTCAGAATTTCAGTTTATGATTAGCTATAGAAATAGTTGTTTTTGTATTTAACTCCGACCCCAACATAGTTGGGAAAAGGCTAGGCAGATGATGATTTAACTGACCACCACCACCTGCCACCTGATATTGTAAAACGTAAAGTGCATAAAATACGTTTTTTCTATAGAAATAGTAAATTAAGACCAATTTTCTAATGTTACAAATAAATAAGCATGTCGTAAAACCTATGTAAATGACACTAAATAAATCATCGTTTATCCAAATAATAGCAGATGACCATCTAATCTAAACCACCATGAGTGCCTTAATAAAAAAAAACAGTGGCTCTCTGGGAGTGCCGACAGAAGTGACTGATTCCGACTAATTGGCGACAAAATATGGGAGAAAACAGATCTTCGCTAGGTGCCTGAGTTTTTGAGATATAAATGTGGCCCTGCTGGGGAGACTCTCTCCAGATCGGCCACCTATAAACCCTTATATCTTTTGAACCAATGACCGACAAATTCTGATATTTGGCGACAAATTTCGACTAATTTTTTGTGTTATCAAAATTTCAAAATTAAAATCCCTGATGGTGTGGCTCTGCCAGTCAGTGACACTTTGTAATTGTGATTTAAAAGAGAAAAAAAAATGTTGATTGCAAAACTTGCAGCTGGTACATAACAATTTTCATAGGCTTTTATTATTTGGTGGATGTTTTGTTTTTTGGTGTTTACTATTATTTGAGATGTTAGTGTTGGGATCTAATTTTATTTTGCATTATATTTTATGCCATATTCCCTAAGGTAAGTTGAGGTAATAAAAACATAACCATAAAATTTGAAGTTTGTTTTTAAATGAAAGATAGCATTGATATGAACAATTTTATTTACGATCTGTATATAATGATATGATTTCTGTACACTTTACATAATAAGTCATCAACTAGATTCAAGCTAACTAGATAGATTTATGAGTATCTTAATAATAGGTAGGTAATGGCTTAATAATTTACAAATTCTAATAGTATAATCGAATGCTGTACAATAAACAGTCGACGTAAATAACTAATCTAAACATTTATCCTTAATTACATAAAATACAGCCATTTACATTTTATAGAATTGGTATATTATTATTAGTATTAAATCTTTAAGAGCTTAATTGGTAGTACAATTTTACACATTATTCTTAAAACAGAGAAGGAAATACTAAATTACGGTCATTTACATGGAGGTACCCTACATTGGTAAAGAAAGCATTTCTAATTTTTATTTATACAAAATCAGTCTCCTACTATTTGTTAAGTCCGCAGTATGAAATGTATACTAGTAAAAGGAATTAACATTGTAATCTTATAACTCAAGGCAGTCACGCGTTGTCTCATAGGACGTACACCACTGGACGATTGGAATATGTTATACAACAATAGTATGTCTTGAACCGCAACACACGTTAACTAAGCACTATATTTTATTACTTCTGATTCATTGATTACATCAGAAACAACTTCAAGCACACTTCAGTGTTTCACAGCCTTGCTAACAGTCGTTCCAAGCTCTCACTCAATTTATATTAAATAATTACAGTCTGTCCTTAAAGGTTTAGGAATGACAATACTTAGGTTAAGAGTAGCTACCATTATTTGCAGATTTATCATTTCATGTAATACTTCCAAGACAAATGGAACTTGATAAATTCTTATAAAATCAACCCCAAATAATTTATAGTAAATATTTAAATTTATCATTTCATGAATCAAAAAACATTTACCTATTCGACTCCACAAAATTAAAGCCAAAGGCCATGGATATAAATTATATATTAATAGTACAGAAAATTAACTCTAATTTCATATCATGCGTAACACTTAGATAATAGACTAAAAACAGGTTTTTTATAAAATGAAAAAAAAAATCTCATTCACCCAACGAGAGGCCGTGTAATGCGAACAAAGGATTTCAAAAATGGTAGTTAACATTTAAAACGGTGACATATCACAGATCACTCGAGACATTTCATAGAGCCTTTGAAAGTGGAATGATACTCAATAGAGAATTTAGAAGCACGCAGTATAGTTATAAGCAGCGGCTCAGGGCGCTAGCGAGTCGCTGTCGTACTCCTTGGGGGCCTCATTGTCAGAGGCCGCGCGCTCGCCATAGTTCATGCTCTCAAAGTATTGCTGTGGCTTACCATTCCACAGCGAGTCGTGGTCGCGCGACGTGGGCGACACGTGCGGCGAGTGCGACGCGTGCGGTGAGGGCGACGTGAGAGAGCGCAGCTTGGCGTCCACAGAGTCGGCGCGCTCGTACAGGATGGAGCGCGACAGCTCCAGCGCCAAGTTGTGCGGCGGCGTGTAGGCGAGCGGGTAGGGCGGCTCGAGCGGGTGGGGCGAGTAGGCGGCCGAGTGGGGCGGGTAGGCGGCCGAGTGGGGCGGGTAGGCGCTCGAGTGGGGCGGGTAGGCGGCCAGGCGGGCCGGCAGCGGGCGCGCGCGCGGGAACAGCGGCGCCAGGCGGTCTGCGCGCGCGACGTACTCGGCCGCCAGCGCCGCCTCGCGCCAACGTTCCTCATCTTCGGTTCTCTGTCGAAAGGCCCAACCGTTGTTACGTACACCGGACGCTCGTTAAACGTCGCGGTGCTTCCCTGCGGCCTGTGCGGGCGAGCTGGTGTTCGCTGACCTTTAATGAGTGTCCGAGTCCGCGAAGTGCCCGCGAGTCGCCGCTAGTCATCCTCCACGGAACTGCACGAATGCGAGTTCAGGCCGAAGTAGATAGGTCGGCTTTAATCATAATTAACGAAATATAATAATGTTATCTTAGTTATTTCCAGTGAGAACTAAATATTACTAGTGAGGATGACTACTGACGACTTCGTGATTCGAATAAAAGGTACAAAAGTAATGCAATTTTTCGTGATATCTACTGCTACGACTCCACCGTGTGAATAAACATGAACTACTGGGTATTATTTTATGAGTACATCATATGTGCATAACTTATTATTACTCTATTAGTTACCAAACCAATTACCAACAGTGTTTAGGCCATGTGAGAGCATCGATATTTGCTTTGTTATTAGCCAATTTATTCTGTGCCATTATGCCACTATGTCAATACAAACATACAAATAAAAATACAAAAATCATAAACAATAAAATTAACACACTCAAAACTAACATATAATGTGTCGTACAGTGAGTAGTGGCGAAAATAATTATACAATTTATAAAAATGTATTTTTATCTTGCACTTACCATACCACAGTCTTCAGTAATGTCCAGAAGTCACAAAAAATGTTAAAATGTGCACGGAATAAATAACACTCGAAAATGTTTAAGTTTAATAATGGTTTTTTATAAGTTAAGGTTTATAGTTTGATTTTGTTGGTATGTAAAATCCCACGCCATTGAAAGATGTCGCACGAAGGAATTGTGAGATAGTTTAAAATTAAAAGAATATTTATGAAAGTAACACGGCTCACAGGTTCGGAGTACGACAACTTTTACAAACAAAATGTGTCAATTGATATTAACATGAATATGTGGGCTGGTGATATGAAAATCGACCTAAATACTGACTTTCTACAATGTATTTTAAAAATAATGATTGAGCTAAGTTTAGAATTTTGATGCAATAGGTATTATTTCAGTACTTTAAGAAAGATGTTCATGCCACCCGAACCGTCGCTATAGTTAGTGACGAGGACACACAATCGTTAGCACATGCTCGCCTACACTACGGACCGACTCGCTCTACGTAAACTAAATAAAACTAGAATCGGGGCGAGCCCCGGCGGTAAAGTAACCGAAGCGAAACGAAACGACGGGGAAACAAAACTTACGATCGACATAATGGCATGCGAGACGCGGCCCGACACGAGAAACTACGAGAACGTCAGGTCCGGCGCGCGCGGGCACTCACACGGCTATGAGCCGGAATCTTTTGGAAAGAACCACGCGTTCCAGAACGAGCGGGCGCGCACCTTGGGGTCGGGCGCGGCCGGCGAGCGCCGCACCGGCACGCTGGACTTGGGTTCGCGCTCCTTGCGGGCCGGAGCCGAGCCGGACCGGCCCGACGCCGCCGAGCGCGCCGAGCGCACCGAGTGCGCCGACGGCGGCCGGGCCGGCGGCGCGCGCGGGCCGGGCGCCGGCGCCGGCCGCGCCGTGTGCAGCGGGATGCGCGAGGGTCGCCGGCGCGGCGTGTCCTGGATGCGCGCCTCGTCGTCGTCGTGCTCGTCCGGCATGTGCAGCGGCTCCATGTCGCGCATGCTGGAGTGCGCGTCGCGCGCGGGCGAGGCGGAGCGCGCGGGGCTGCGCCGCTTGCCCTCCAGCTGTCGCACGCGAGCGCGCGCTCCTTCTAGCTCGATGCTTTTCTCCTCCAGCTGTGAACAGAATGCGTCCCAAATTAGCAATGAATAAAAATTTTGCTTTTTTTCAAGGAATCTCACAGATCTACTAGGAAGCTTTGGGCTGCATATCAGAGATGGCTTAATAAATTAAGGCTTCCAGCCAGAGCAAAAAACTTATATTAATAAAAAAAAAAAAGCAGAAAAGCTACTTATTTTATGAATAACGAACTTTACAAACAACATCTGTCTAATTTTTACAGGTGTAATTGGTTTGGTATGGTAAAAGACGCAAAAGTACGAGTAATTGCGAGAACTGTAGAGGAAGCCTGACACAACGTCTTGAGTCTGACACAACGTCATGAGTCAACGACACTAATTTGTTATCCTTAGTCGAGGCAAATTCCTGTAGATTTCCGTTTCATTAGTAAGTAATAAAACTTTACGACTGAGCCGCGATCTGTACGTATCATATCAGAGGAAGGACCTGATAAACTTGACAATTCCGTTAGGCCTGAAGTTAATGATAAGGAAACGTTGCATAACTTAGCACACGAGCAAGCAATATTTTATAAACTAGTTTCAACTTGGCAACCTACGCTTTATCCTCAAAAAGAAGTAAGTATGTGTTCTACATTTTGTACGTGCAATCGATGCAACGCAAGCAAAGCATATCTTCGGCCTCCCAAAGTTCCAACGACATATTGTAGACCTATAATTCTAGTTGTTGAGAAATCAATTAAAACTCACTCTGAATTTGAGGTCTTCGTTGAAGTCTCGCGCGTGCTCCAGTCTTTCTATCAGCAACGTCCGCTGCGCGGCCGCGCGTCTCAGGCGTTCGCTCAATACCTGTAACGCACATTATACTAATGAGTAATGTTTATTAATTGTTTATATTGGAACATCTTAGTTAAATTTTGTTCAGTCGTCGAATATAAATAAGATTGTTTTCCCCATTTCATTGTAGTTTTTAAAAATAGCGCTTTTACAGGGAAGGAAAAACCAAGCAATAATCTAACGCGTTTTATCTACTTGTTTTGCGTTCGATGACGCTAACCATTATCAAAGGTAAAACTGAATATTCATGATGAGTCTTTTAACCTGTGAATTAATAATTATTATCTTTTATATTACATAGAAGATACCTATTCCACGAAAAATAACAATAATGTAAAAGTTATGCTATGGCTTTTTTTTTATCACAAGTTTAAAACGTTATTGTACAATTATTATTATACAAGTTTTTAGTTTCCATCACCAAATGTTTAAAGCAAAATGCATTAAAACTTGCACGGTAGATAGGTGCCAAAATGCTAAACCAATTCAAAATGCACATTGTTACCAACTTGAGCTAAACATTTTGTTTAACAAATTAGACAAAGTCGCTTTTAATTTGCGGTAGTGCACAAGTTCCTACTTCTTTTTTTTTATATAAAAAACAAACTTCCTTCTAGTTACTGTAGCGCTAAAGGACACCAGTTTTTTGTAAACTTACATAATTAATGTTAGGGAGCAACGCAGAATCGATTCTCATTAATTGTACACTAATGATTAAGATAATATGATTCTTTTAACATACAGTAAAAGTAGGTACGCCCATCAAGTAATAAAATAAAATTAGCCTTCAGCATGACTTATTTACATACTAGGATGATTTATTTAGGTACATGAACGTAGACCAGGCAATATAACCTAGAATAAATCACCTTCCTTCTGATGGAGGTGATATTTAAATAAATAAGATTGGCCATAAAGAAATAGCAAATCATAAAAAGGAAACGCACTAATCACCCGTTCAATGGCTATCAATAATTTAGAATAGGCCAAGGATTATGAATATGACACATGCGTTGATAGAGATAGCGTATGGTATTGTTTTGAAGTGTTTTGCGATAGGCTTTGCACGTGAACGTGATGGAAACAAAAAAGCGCAATGTTTACAGCGAGGACGAACATAGTGACCATAATGATATCTAAACATATAGATGTCCACGACACAAAGAAACGTAATCTAAGCAGGGATTTGAAGTTTAATGGCGGTTTGGCGGTGTCTGCGCGGTCGCGGACACACTCCATTAGCTCCACAGATCTGCGTAATTCTGCCGAAATCTCTGAGATTACGTCACAGCATCAGGCAGCTCGTTAGTGCAACGACAGTTTTGAAGAACGAATGGCACGTACTTCGTTACCTCACTCGTTCTGCAATTAACAACTTTAACCGTTTTTATCTTTTTGGTAATGCAACACAGATTTCTAACGATTCAAAAGGCAAGAAATTTCCTAAAATTGACACCTTACCGCAAGTTCCATACACGTCTGAGAAGATCAAATCGGCACACTAAACAATACGGTTGATGATTAAATACAACAAAGTCAAAGGCGGACTGATTCAAGTAGGAAACATTTTAATAGGAACCATCCTTTAGAACTTAGCCCAGACGGTATTTTTGTAAATTCTCAGTCACATATCTGTTCACTTATTCCAAATTATCGAACGTCAGTCAACAAATGAAAGCATACCTGATTCTGAACGGTGGAGGTGAGCAGCTGCCTCTGAAGTTCGACAGGATTGCTCTCGAGGAGAATCGCCGCGAACTTCTTGGAGTCAGGCGTGGACACGCGCGGCGGGCGCGAGGGAGTGTCAAGAGCCACGTCCAGCCGGCCCAGCGGCGTGCGCGGCGCGGGCGGGCTGGCCGCCGCCGCCGCCGCCTCCAGCTGCGCCGCACGCAGCAATAGCGCGTCCCGCTCGGCGCGAAGCCGCGCGGTGTCGGTGCACGAGCCGCACGCTCCGTCGGCGAGCGCGCGCGCGAACGACTCCTCCACGGTGTCAACGGGGTGCCGATCATCGAGCTCGCCACGTAGCTGTTCTGCTTCGTCACGTAGCCGCACTCCCTTTCTCTGGATGACGTCGAGCAGCGCCCACAGCTCGTCTTCGAGAGGGCGCGAGCGCGTGGCGGACGCAGAGGCCGACGCTGAGGAGGAGTGCGCGTCTTTCCCGCAGGAGGTCTCAGTGCTGAAGCCGGAGTCCTGCACGGAGGGCTGCGGCTTGGCTCGCGCGGCGTCTCCGGCTCCGGCCGCCAGCTTGCGGCGCACGCGCACACCAGGCTCCCAGTCACGACGTGTGCCGCTCGCGGGCGTCGACGGCGCCATCTTGGAGCGCAGGTTCGGGAATGTCTCGATGACGAGGTCGCGAAACTCAAGTAAAGCTCCGACTTCATTCTGGAGTTCCTAATTAATAGGAAATATTCATAAATAATAATCAGAAAACACGTTCACCAATCAACAGTTTATGTAATGAGAGAGAGAGAGGATAATGCGGCTCGCAGTGGTAGCAAAACTCATTGATTGAAAGCTATATACTTGTGGTCAAAATGGAGAATTCTTTCGCCTGAATGCGAGCATCATCCACTTTAACTCTGCTTTGCACTGGATGCTTACAGAATCGGTAGTTGATTAAGGAACCTAGTCGTTGTATGACTAACCTGTAGAGCGACGAGGGACTTAGCCTGCTCCGAGATGAGGTAGTGAAATGGTCCGGGTGGCGAGCGCAGTTGCAGACACTCCATGCCCGAGCCACCTGACCCGCCGCTGGCGCTGTCTGCACCGCCCGTCTGGAAACAACCACAATAGAGTTATTTAAATTGCTCACATTCGACTCTTTCAGGGTGACGAATTATCAGAATACTATAATATTGGCAAGGCACATGACAGGTTTTTACAAGATCACATTGGGTAAGGCGATCAAATCTGAGGCCAGTATTTTACCTTTAGCCAGCTAAAACAAGCATCGCACACAATACTGTAGCAATTTAGTAAATCACACAGTCATTAGCAGACAGGGTTTTTTTTAAAGGAACACAAATAATGTCGCCGTGCGCCCCAGCGTAAAATTGCGTTATGGTCGAGTGCGTCCCGGACACAGCGTCCACAATTCACGACTCTCTTCCTTCGCGACCATTGTGTGCTGTTGCATTATAAAAACTCTATTGCTAAATCTCTTTGAATTGGTTGGTCTTACGTCCAAACAATGTTATTAAGGTAGGACCATAATACATACATACATAAATCAGCCTATAATGTTCCCACTGCTGGGACACAGGCCTCCTCTCGGTGAGAGGGAGCATAATGTTTCAGTTCAAACCGGATTAAATAAATCGGCATTATTTTACCGTTAATCCTGTTTTTTTTAGGTCATGAAATCATCACCACATGTCATGTTATCTCGGTCGGTTTTTTTACCACTTCTTTAGAACAATATTTTTTTTTTTAATTGTATGTCAAGTAGTTAGTTTAGTTAAGTGTTTAAACTCACAGGTTTCCACGCGGGTACTGGTCTTAATTTGGACAAATAATTAAGGTAATGAGGTGAATAAATTAATGCAATCTGTATTTTCCATCAGTTTCTGCCACAAGACCTAGTTTATAGTAATCAGATGTTTCGTAAACTTGGTACTTAGATGCTCTGCTGCGATGCTTCTCAGACCTCGCTAACGCTAACAGTTAATGCCTGCAATTGACATTTCCAACGGAAATTGGAAACTTGGCTATAGTAGGCTATCAGCACAGTTAAGTAACTGTTTTCTTAGTATTTAAAATTGTATTAGTAGTCGCTAAAAATACCTTTTCGATTTTCTTGTTTACCTCCAATTTGCGCGAAAGTTAAATCAGGAGCATTATAAAATAGGCGAACGAATGAACTGGTCTACTGGCCTGTTAAGTGCAAATTAATCCAGTTTTAATTAACCACAATTTGAAACATAACTCGTAATTAGTGTTACGAAGCTTAGCGAAACTACAACAATTGTATATCATCATATTCAAAGGAATCTATTACATAAGCACTAAGTATTCCATGTAGGTGTTCAATGTTTTACTGAACAATTTTGACATAGTTTTGTCAATAACTTACTAAACCATTATCAGTATGATAAGAGTGCTTATGCTACATACCACAGAGAATGCCGATGTCGTTTTCAAAGTGCTGATAATGTAGCAGGGTCGAATTTCAACATTACATTGTGAGTTTGCGACATACCATTGTTATCGAGGTACGAAAAGATTTGTAGGTATCTCTTGAGATAAAATAAACGTGCAACTGTAGATTCGGTAGACAGACTGGAAGTTTTTTTGTGAATAACATAAATAATGTTATATTGAATCGAATTCGTATGTATGTGTGACACGATTGCTATTGTTACTGTAAACAATACGGAGTTCCACATTCAGTCGTTAATATAATTGACAGCCTGTCTGAACCACTGCTTTCCTCGTTTTGCTTTTGTGTCAGTTGCTAAAAGGACATCATCTGGTAACATACAGAAACGGATACATTGACAGATATATTGGACTGGAGCTTTGTTCAAACTTCGCTGGCTAACATAGCATGATACAGATAGCCCTTTATTAAACGTTTTTGTCTGAGGTCACATTCAGTACTGAAAGCTATTATATTAGTCTTCAAGTTTAGTCATTTTAGATAACTGAATGACGCACACATGTCTCCATCTGAAAACAGAATGGAACAGTTGGGAAATAGATGATTCACATTATGAAATTACCAATCTTTGAGTCAGCTCGGGGATTGTGTGAAACTAAGTAACTAATTTTGGTTTCTATAAAGAGAATAAACTTAAAAGGTGAATGAACTATCTCAACAGTGTCATTTGGGTTGGGTTGGAATTGGAACAATAACTTAGCCTTACTACGCTTTAACTGTTAACAATACTAAAGTGTCTGACACCAAATTTGGAAAATAGCAGCCCGTTCTCTTTGCATTCGCAATGTATTGCGTTACTTGCTGGACTCTTAGAGTCTACTACACTCTAGAAAAGGAAAGTTTGCAGGATTGTATAAAATCGTTTCCGCTTGACGTATTGGTTTACGGTTTTGAATAATTCCAAGTCAATTAACGAAAACCAGTTATGTTATCTACAATGGCAGTACGGCACGGTGCCGAGAAAGCGCGTTGTGGCGGTAATGGCCGGCCTATAGACTGTTGACAAACGACCGCAACAATCGACGGACTTTTCATTCAATGACACTACTTTTTGGAGGTTTCTTAGTTTCACTTTCTTCACAATTGCGTCAGAGCAAGGCCGTGTCTACATCCACACCAGCTGCGTGATATTATAATAGCAATTCACTAATGTGTTATGACATTAAGCTGCCCGTCGTGATTAGATGTTAGTGCCGGATCTGTCGATTGTTTATTTTCACCCGGCGAGACGTAACAATATGCAAATTATGGACGCGTGCACATGTACATAACATAATGACACTTTCATAAATGCGAGTAATGATGAGTATTTAGATTGCACAGAGTGTAGGATGTCTAAATGTTTATACAATCACGACGGCACTGCGATCGATGCAGCGGAAGATTTCACCATCTTCAACACATATAAAACAAGTATCTTCAATAACATGTCATGTAGGTATCTATTTGAAACAAATGAAACGAAATGTGGGAATGCGTCACTGTCAAATTGAAAAGTAAGTACCTACCTACTTAAACGAAGATTGATAAATCACGTAGATCCGAGTGAGAGCGAGGACAATGAGTCATAAAAACGTTCTATAGGTAGTGGTCAGTTTTTTAGTACCTACCTACCTACTGCTTAGTAAATAATATAATCATTTGTCTAGACTCTTCCATTATAATTATGTTTATGTATAATAGGCTCCCAGTCTAACCAAATACCGATGAAATCAGTTTTACACGGCCGAGCGCCATTTGGCCTCCATAATTCAATTTCGTACTTGAGGAATTACAATATCATAAGCCCTGAATAAAAAGTAATTTAAAAAAATTAAACCGACTTCAAAAAGAAATCAACTCAAAATTATGAAATAACTTTAATCTCGGAAGTCGGTGTCTCGGGATCTGTATTTTAGTTTTTTGCCACCGACTTCCAAAATTAAAGTTATTTCATAATTTTGAGTTGATTTCTTTTTGAAGTCGGTTTAATTTTTTTAAATTACTTTTTATTTCGTAATTTTTAGTTTTTGCACTAGAATTTGACCCAAGGTTTTGAGATGTTTTCCCTTTGACACTACACCCGTAGTTCGTATCAATACGCCAGGCCGTCACACTTACACGTATTAGTCTATATCTTGAAAATTACTGAACCGATTTTGATGAAACTTGCACTGTTCCCTAAGTTGAAGTAAATGTAAGCTAATACAAAAAAAATGGTCACGATCCGATTAATAGTTGCTGAGAAATGCGTGGACAAACATACATACATACGTCTATGAAATTTTGTATATTTGTTTGGAAGCCTTAGTAGATTGTCATATGTGAATATAAGGCAATTCCAATAATATTACATACATACGTATCGAATTGATAACCTCCTTTTTTTTGAAGTCGGTAAAAAGGGTTACCCAGTTGTCAAACATATCGAATTTTAGTGTGAGAACGGTGGGAAACTATAAAGCAAGTGTAAAGTTCTACTAGGTTTACCAACAATCATTACAAAGTTTCGTGACAAGATATTCTAAAATTGTATTGTCACTGGTTTAAAAAATGTTGCTGTAGGTAAGTTACCAGATAATGATTAATTTTGCAACCTAGGTGCTGTACAAGGACAAACGCCTGTGAAGTACGCAGTAGGTGAGTTGACTATGGCCATTATGGCCAATGGCTACGCTGCCGTACATTGTTTAAAATACGGTTAAACCCATAAAGTAGTTTCAGAGATATCGGACAAAAACCTGCGAAATGATGTCTCTTCCAAACGAATAAAGATATAAAAATCTTTCTAAGAGACAAATGTCACTGGTTTATCAACGATTTTTTTTTGGGGTATGAAAACTGAAAACATCTTTCAGTCTTACAAATATAACATAAATTTGAGGAATAGCTGTTAAATAATAAAGTAAACTGTAAAAAATATGTTACTTAACGGTTCACACCCGCTCTATATCTCGGAAAGTAAAAGTCGTACAGTAATGGGACCCAGCACAAAAGATAGAGAATTTTTCAAAACGTAATGTGTGATTCAAAACTAAAAAATGGCAGTTTGAGGCTTAACCGTGTTTTAAGTAACGTACGGCAGTACGGCTGATATTATTCGGATAAAAAATAGTACAATAGATTTCCCATCTAACATAAATGTTATTGTGATAAAGTTTGAACCAATTTTTACCGACTTCAAAAAAAAGGAGGTTATTTGTGTAAATGCTCTGACTCACATTGAATATTTATTGGTTTGAATAAATTCAATATCCATTCTTAGTTATCCTAAATCAAACTTTGGCAATGAAGAATGCTAAAAAGTTCATAATGTATTTTTATTTAAGTAGGTATGTTTCAACTCAATTTTGGCCTGAGATTGAGAGCAGTCTGCTTTTTGCTTCTGCTAAAAGCTTTCCATGTTCGTGACAACGGATATTGGCAAAACAATCAGGTGTTAAATTATCACTTGATGGCCCAATCACTGAACGTGATACACCACGTATACACACGTTTTACGAGACGAATTCGTTTCGATAGCCACTCTACATGCGCCGCGATGAATATCAACCAGCATTATTATCTTACCGTTAGCGTTAGCCACATTCTCGGGTACTTATTTTTTATTATCATTTCTATAACCACTTATTACAGTTGTGTACTCGGGCGAACAACGTGACGAGTAATCTGCATCGATTAAAATAAATGTTACTATTACGAGTACAAATTATTTTCGTCTGTGAATAGGGACAAGGATGGCGTTCTGAACAATGAGGCGGAAAATTATTATAAGAAATCCGGTCGGTTGATTAGGTAATCGGTTAATGAGAGAAGCATTTCCTGCGTTTTTATGTCATAGAAAATCATTAAGTACGGTTTCGAAGGTGGTTTTAATGTTATTCGTAATAAAGCGTACAACGTTCTTAATTAAGAGAACTGAAGATTAGGTAAGTGTGTAATAGAATTTGTAGAGGATGAGTAACCGACCTTCAATAATGAGAGGCAAAACAAAAAGCATTATTCGTGCTAAAATCACATTTGTTTGGATGCTACAGCACGATTGTAGCAATACAGAATCACCGACTGTTCTGTAAGTGTGATGTAAACTAGAAGCGAATTGATGAAGGATGAAATAAACACGATCAAAATATCCAATCGATTTATATCTACATTCCACCATTGCCGCGAAAACTCTCCTCGTGCCCTAATTTTCACTTTACATCGTTCAAGCGAAAATCACGGGTACTAAAATTACTAATCAATCGACCATGATGGTTTTCAATCAAATTGTACTTACCGCAAGTGAATATAGAAAGCCCGTGAAACCTAAGTTATAAGCAAGCTAATTAAAAACTTGTAAAAGTTATAGCTGTGTAATTGTGTATGAAAAGACATTACACGTAGCGAGTGCTGTTCACTCAAATTCACTGTGCGTTTACTGTGGCCCACGGCAAAGAAATTATGTGGTGCTTAATTAGAAAGATTAACAGCAACGGTACTTTTGGGCAATCTACGGGCCGTTGTGGAATTTTAAGTTCTAATTTTATTAACGCACGCCCTGTTTGTTTTGAAGACAGTGTATCGTTTATTTCTGTACGATATTAAACTGATGGGAGGTAAACAGTTAACACTCGTCAGTGTCGAAGTGGTTCGTGCGTTCTGAATCTGAAATATTTGATGTTGGATGAGTATGTTGCATTCTTAGCGCTGTGTGTGGTCTTTGCTTTACAATAAGGTCATCTCATCTCTTCCTGGCTTCTGTGAGCGTTGTAACAGGTGCTTAAAAGATAATATCAGCTGGAAGGAAAGCAGTGTTTAAACTGCGAAAACTTAGTACCCCCCCCCCCCCCCAAGGAACAGCTGGCAGCCGGTGCGCGAATTTTCGGTTGTACTTACTTGAGTCTTCGCAGTCACGTTGTTGAGTTGCTGGCTCTGAAAGGTTATATGCTCGAGAGGTTTGTAAGTTTTTTCTCGAGATTTTATTTCCCTCATCCATTTTTAAGATCTTCGCGTCAGTTAGTGTCTAGGACTTTTTTTTTTCTCCTACCGCATTCATCATCATCATCATTTTAGCCGAAAGACGTCCACTGCTGGACATAGGCCTCCAAGCACCTCCACTTCGACCGGTTCTGTGCTTCTCGCATCCAACGGGTTCCTGCGGCCTTCACAAGGTCGTCGGTCCACCTTATGGGAGGCCTTCCTACCGCATGTGGTACAGGTTTTTCCTTGTACATAACAGGCGTCTAGCAACACAACACAGTACCCGAACACGTTCACATAACACGTTTGTAAATTAATTCTAAGATTTTAATGATAATAATATTTTACCAGTTTTAATTCTAAATAAATATTTATTTATTTTTAGAAGGCACGATCGCACTTTGAAATCGGGATATGTTTCTCTGCATTTAGAAACCTTTTGTATTTAATACGTGCCTCAGGTATCACTTCACATCGATTACGAATGCTCACGAGTACTCACGACTTCGAAGCCACATCAACCATTCCCTATACATAATGTGTATAAAAACACATCTAGTGTATCTAGAACATTTGTCATCGAGATATTAGGAACATTCGTAGTCCCACGTTTTTACACAATCTACAGAGTTCTTCACGTAATTGTCAAATACATAACCACTATGTTACGTATTTTGTCGACGATTTACGGCAAACTGTGAAACGCTCTGTTCTTTTAAAACTGTAGAAGCAATAAAAGTGGTCATAAAATTAAGTGAATAAGTTATTATTTCGTATATTTTGTGTCCAAAAGCGCGTTCTGGGTTGACGATATTGTCAAAGTCGCGGGAAACACCTGGATGAGGGACGCACGGAACCGGGAAGTGTGGCAGACGAAAGGGGAGGCCTATACCCCGCAGTGGGTGATTCCGAGCTGAAATGATGATGATGATATTTTGTGTTTGTATGCAAAATAATAAGCACAACTAATTTGCTTATGAAAGGGTGCAAGGGTTTTCAGCGTCAGCTGAAATGTTAGCGAACTTAGCAAATTAGCTAGCTATTTTTGGTATTTTGAGGTCGGGATAAGGCAAGGTTTCTGTTTGAATATGACTGAGAACATTTACGTAAGTAAATTAATATGAACCAATTCATACATACAACTCTTGTGGTGTTTACTGCAGCTTTTAACGAAGAACTGTGCTAACCGCTTTATTAACGTGTACTTCATCTGCATTCGCGAATTATTTGCCAAAAAAGTGGACAAATATGAGTTTATGGAAAAATAACTTTAAATCCCACACAATAAAGTTCAGTTTACGCTACAACTTCAAACATTTTTATAACTTTTTCAATAGTGCTAGTCACTGAAATCAACATACCCATTAAAATAAAGTTGACAAATAATAATAATATTAATTTGAAACATAAGTTTGAATAGACATTTGACCGCTTTATGGCAAGTGACGACCACCTAACGTTCGTCAACACAACACAACAAAGGGAAAAGAGGCGTGATGTTATGGATACTATATCCATAACATCAGGCCTATTTTCCCTTCGGGTTGGGCTGAGGTATACCTATAGTACCTACACCCACATTTCGCTAGTTATGTTTAAGTCCCATATAATAGGGGGCGAGCCTACTGTCAACAACCGGCCATAATTCCAGGCTACGGGCTGCTATTGAAAAGTTCCAGATTGAAAAACCCTATAACACTTTGCCCGACCTGTAAATCGAACCTAGGACCTCATGCTCAGCGATAGCTCTTGCGACCACTAGACCAACGAGGTCAACAATCGTATGTTATGAAGGTCATCATCATCTGCCTAGCCTTTTCCCAACTATGTTGGGGTCGGCCTCCAGTCTAACCGGATGCAGCTGAATACCAGTATTTTACATGGAGCGACTGCCTATATGACCTCCACAACCCAGTTACTGGGTAATACGATACCCCTTGGTAAGAATCGTATGTTATGAAGGTATTGGCAAGAATAATAAACAGGGAAAAATCATATAATCACGAATTGTTATAAAGGAGATTCCAAAAGTGACGTGTTTTCTTGGAATTTATAACGTAAGCGAGTTGACACCACAATACAGCACGCTAGAGGAGAAAGCGATAATTAATACAAAAGGTATTGTTAGTGCTCATGAATTTAATAATAATATAATTATTATTATTAATTCAACACAGTTTTATCTTAAAATCCGTGATCTGTATTCAGAGCATTCCAATGGCTCTAAAACAATGATGTGTATTTAGGTCGTATTAAAAGAAATCTATTCAAGTTGTTGCCAACTATTATAATATAGAAAGCCATCGCGACACAGAAAGGAGACACTATTTGCATTATAATACAAAACAAACTCTTTATACATGAAACAGAAAAAGTTTGCCCGAAGCGGAGTGGTGACAAGCATTTTGCACCTGCGAAAACATTGCAACGTTGAAGCAAAACCAACAGATAGTTTGCGAAACATGTGTACAATACAGTAGAAATTGCCAACCTTTATTGCAAATGACACTGCAAATAGGAGGGGCAATAATGTGAACTGTGACATAATATTTACAAAATGATGTAAAGTCTATTCAAACTTTGTTTCAAATTACATAATATTATTTCAAGTTAAAAAACAAAAACAAATATCGTTTTATTTGTTGATTTCAGAGTGACTAGCATTGAAAAAGTTATAAAAATGCTTGAAGTTGTAGCGTAAACTGAACTTTATTGTGTATAATTTGATAAATAAAATAAAATAAAAATAAAATTTAAAGTTATTTTCCCATAAACTCATATTTGTTTACATTTTTGGCAAATAAATCGCGAATGCAGATTAGATCCTTTCGTAATATTTGCTTTGATTGATGCGTCAGTCAGAATCACGTCAAGTCAGACGCATCACTGGCCGATTTGGTTGACCAACCGGTAAATTATTAAAATTCGCTCTTCGCAAAAAATGAAATCGTGCACACTATCGTATTCATTGTCCTATTTCGAGAGGTAAAAATGTAAACCGCATTTGTGCACGCGTACATACGTTTGCAAATGGCTGCGCTACACCTAAATTCAGTGTTCACGTTCAGTAACGAAACAAAATTTAACAAACGAAGCTATGCGTCGTCGTTGAAAACTGCAGTAAGAAATATTTTATAAACATTTTCTTATCCCCAATAAGACTTAGATTTTCGCAAAGTCAAGGTTTGAATTACATGATATAAAACAATAAACTCTATTGTAAGCATTGTAATGCTTGTTTGCAAAAGTGAAGCCCCAAAAGTCCTTCATTGTATACAAAGAGGTTTTAATAAACGAAGTTGGCTTCAACCAAGCTTTAACTTTGCAAATTAGATTTACAAGTGGTAGCAATACAAAATATAAGATGATTTAAATTAGAAAGATCAAGGTCTTCTCTTAATAGGAGAAACAAGGCTGAGTCATTTTATGAAAAACACTAGTTATGAAGGAATAAACATATCATTTACAACGCCATAATTATTTTGCGTGCAGTGTGTACATCAATTATGTTAGAACACGCGATAAGTCATCAAATGGCAAGTACAAAAAATAGGACACACGTATCATGATAACCAAATGTACGGGCAAAGATACAAAAAAGTAATGGAGACCCGAGAAAAAACATTATTTTTAAAGTTACCTAACACGCTATGCTTAGAGGGCAAACTGGAAAAGGCAAAAAATATTCCATAACTAATACTTATGGAAGTAATGCTCTGATTCCTCCAACACATACGGCTATACGTAGGTGCCTCATGCACCTACGTATACCGTCTACTCTACTACATCAGCTAAATTATTTCAGTTTATATTCATCACTATACCGAATTCGACACATTCTACAATATTATGCCGTCAAGACTTAGACTACATTTTGGTGACGCAATTACCGGTGCCTACTTGTTGAATCAGCATTATTCTGGATTTATGTAAGAAATATTTAAAACAGGACAAATCTAGACAATTATTGGGACAACGGTTTAACTAAAAATGTTATTGACTTGGTTAAGTAGGACCGAATCTCTAGTTTACGCATCCACAGAGTTTTTCCGTCAGGAACTCAGGAATGGTGACAACCATATTTAGGAATCTTAAAGCACCCTCGTACGACAGGCAATGAAACTTGACAAGAAAGAACAACTGTTTATCAAGTAGAAAAAGAACTAGCAGACTAGATTCCAGGTTGCAGAAAAAAATAGTCGATTAATGAACAAAAAATGCCGAGGTGAACAAACAAATAAATTGTTGTGAAAAGTCAGTAGATTGTATACCTTTAGCAACAACAGTTGATTAAAGCAATTACTGTGTTATTAATTACTTTGCATGATTTTATGTCTGGCAATATATGGGTTGATGGTTTTATTACATTGAAAAACCCTGAACTCTGCTGTCATAGTCAGAAATTCGTTCCGTGAAAGGAAAATGCTTTAACAATTACAATCAATGTTACCAAATTATTCTACGCTGCTATAGTATACTTTTATTACACTTGGTCCTAAGCTGTGACAAAATCATTGACAGTGTTTATAACTTGGTAAATATCCAAGAAGAATTGACGATACCAACCGTGTCCGAATTGGATGTTGGCAAACTGTTGACACTTGCCAATAAAACAAAACAAGCGAGGAGCAACGTGATCCAATCAAGCGTTGCATGCTTTCACTCTCTGGCTTGCAATTCCATTTTAGGGTTAATTTTCGATATTATGAGACCTCGAGATCCGTTGCAATTGATTTCACTATCGATATTTACTCGTACATTATTCTCGTTAACTTTTTGTTGCGACACAGCTAATGAGGCAGACAAAAAGTGCGTTCAGATCATTGTGGAGCAACAAAAAAATGTAAGATTTTTGTACTGTGGTAATTTGAAACAGATTTTCTTCATGGCGGAGTAACAGTGTTAACTGTTAATAGAGGAAGAGTGAATATAGAGTGAGATGTATCTTTAATTGTTATAACGTTAATGTGGAACGTTGTGTAAAAGGAAATCGCGATCTATCAAATGGATGAAGAAATAAAGAAACATTTAACACTAATCCCTGAGAATGAATACATGTAAGATAGTGGGTTTAATTCAATAGTGCGAAACATACTTCAAGTTCATATTTTGCATATTACGCACATTAGTCACACCTTTGACTTTGAAAGCAAGCTTTCGGACAGCAATTTTTAATTATAGACAGTTTTGTAACTGTTCATACAGTATGCGATGATAATTGTTCAAATAAGTGCAATACACGATATCATGCAGCAAAAAAAAAAATATATATTCGTAACAAAAGGTTTTAAAAAAAGAATTAAGTATCAACATACTTCATTATTTCTGAAGTGCATAAGAATGTGTTCATGTGTTGATAGGCGTTAATTAAAATGACTAACAATAGAAATTAATTAGGTACGCAAATTGTCTGGGATTGAAATTGAATGAACGTGGAACTTCGATTTATCTTGCTTTCCATCACTCGGTGACACGTTTTCGGACGTGAACTCGTTTTATGAGTACTATCTGAAATTGCTCTAAACTCCCATCAATTTAGCAGATTTCAAAGGCTATCAAATCCAAATAATAACAAAAGGGTGTATCATCAAATATGGAACCATAAACTATACTACAAAAAGCTTGTCACAATGCGATAAAGCGAAGTCATAGTATTAAATTATACGTTTATGTATTTTAGCTGGAAACTAGTGCACGCATACGGAAAAGACCCGCATGCCGGTGAACAACCAAGCGTGGTCGAGCGCCGCCCAATCGCCCACAAAGCGTGAAACCAAACCGGTGCATGCGGCCATTGAAAAAAAAAACACAATTGCATGTTAAGGGACCAATTTTAACGTATTTTCTTCACGGATCTAATCAAATCATTGCGCGGCAATAATTGTATCGATCGAAAAACCGCTATAACTCTACTTAATTACAAATCAAGTAGAATGCATTGTTTCATAAAAAAGAGAGTCCATTCCCATAGCTGACGCCTCAATATTACCAATATCGAAATCGTTCTTCGTGAGTTTTTCTCGAATCCAATTAAACTAAGACTATTTATAATGACTACACAATAGCGACACTCGAAACAGAGATAAGAAAACCAAGTAATATTGACAAGACAAACGCTGGGTACGTTTTTACAAATAATCCCATTGACAACAATAAATCGAACAATGCTCATTTCGTACCTACGACGCCGTCAAGTTTGCAAAATAAACCATTCAGTTCTCATAATGACGCAAACATCGGTTTCAATCATTGAATTAATTATCAAACAACCCTTTGTGAACTCTAACAATAACTAATAGTCCTCGTGGACATTTTTGTCTATGTGAATTCTCAGGGCAACTATAATGTTATTCTTATATAGTCTAGCTATGTTTGCTTTATATGAAGCTTCTTTGAAGGCAGCTCTTCCTCGCTGAAGGGTCGAATTGATGAGAATCATTGTGACTATCTCGAATAGAATTGCACCATTGACATAATATTCCATTGGATAACGTCTTCTTTTATGAATCTGTGGGGCATCCTCCTCTCTATTTCAAATATATTACTATCCGCAGCAATGCACTAAAGTATTCCTAATAGCCCCGATGTTATTTCTAAACTAATCGCCTCTCATTGAACGCTCGACCCCTCACGTACGCAAAATATCGACGCACGTGCACGTACGCATATGGCCTCCACAGACTATGTGCAATCTAATTAGGCTCATAATCTTGACAATCTTCACTCCAGACATGTCATCCTTATTGACATTTAAAGGTCGGGTTGTGCAGCTGCCCCATAAATTGCAAGAACAATGTAACTAGTTGTCGCACCTGTGATCGGAGAAAGAGTCTGATAAAGGTGCTTGCTCATAATTCGTTGATGATAGGGTGGGGTCATGACAAAAGAGAATATCGCTGCTTATGATTAATTCGCCGAAAACCTCGAATTACGTAATATTATTTGAGAAAGTTTTTGAAAATCTAAATACAATACATGCAATGCATATACAGCAAGGTTCTACGCCACAAATCTTCAACTGTTGTGTTGTGGCTGAATAATACAATGTTGACTTGAGTAAAATTGCAATTTCAAACTTTCTATTTCACAATGTTGTACAAAAGAACATAGTTTCTGTTTA
The DNA here is from genome assembly GCA_948474745.1 of Oligia latruncula. Lineage (NCBI taxonomy): Eukaryota > Metazoa > Arthropoda > Insecta > Lepidoptera > Noctuidae > Oligia > Oligia latruncula. The sequence continues at coordinate 15,293,700 of OX419691.1, read as the reverse complement.
TATACCAACAATAAATTAGTAGAATTGACTCGTAGGATGTTGTGCCATACATGGCTGTGTTTAGCGGCTCATTCACGACTCATTGTTTCAGAGCGAGCGTGGGTGCATGATTGTTGCACCCACCATCTATTCCGAATGGCTGATGAATTGCAACGTGCGAAACGTATTTATCCCAATTAATAATTAATCTCGTACGGTGGAACGGATGACTTTTTATCAAGTAAAAATATTGGACAAAATTTTCTAATTGCAGTCACGAGTTGGTAAGTTGCTGAAATGTTAAATTATGTGGAACGAAATTATTGAAATCCTTTCAGATTCTGGACAAGATAGAAATGAGAAAATCTTGAAGGATACGAAAGCAATTCGAACAGTAAGTATATCTAGTCTAGATATAAATTGTTAGCACGAGCCAAAGTACAATCATGAGCAGATAACGCATAAGCTGCCAGGTGCGCTATCCAATGAATAGGGCGTGCCCAAGTTACGGCTGAGTGTCTGCCGCAACCCGGCTTAGTGCGTCATTCATTAGGCACATTACATTGTACGTAATAAAACCACTAATGCCATACCGATCCACATGACAGGACACATCAAAACAAGAGATTGTTAGACATTTTGTAACTAGATTCCATTAAACACGATGAATAATAATTATAATTGCTGGAACGTTTCACCTTTCACAATGGCCCGAAACGAAACGTATCAATAATAAAATTACACGAAATATAGGTAGTATATTTGTGGTTACTTATTATTACGATGTTCACAATTGATTACATACTGGTGTTCCGTGCAACTGAGAATGCAAATGAAATGAAAGGGTTAGGTACTGTCCGTGAGTTATTCAATAATTGTTATCAAACATGTTTCAAAACTTAACGGGTAGCATACGTTATTGGTAATGTTTTTTTATGTACATACGTCATAACTCATAACCATAACGAGTTGGAATACTTATTGAAGAAATACCATTATAATAGCAGTGGTGGAGCAGTGGAAACGGACGCGCCTGACGAGTTGTAGGTCGTAGGTTCGAACCTTGAGAGGCGCTTTACTTTGTGCAAATTATTTCATCACCACTGGTCTCAAAACGGTGAATGAAAACATTGTGAGGAAACCAGCATGTCCTAGAACCAAAAATTCGAAGACATGTGACATCCACCACCAACCCGCACTAGGCCCGCGTGGTGGATTACGGCTCACTCCCTCTCACAGAAAGGAGGCCTGAATTCCAGCAGTGGGAACATTATAGGTTGATTAGGTATGTATACATTATTATTATAATGTATACATAATATTATATAGACAGCAATAGCTGTCTATATAATAATAATTAAAGCAAGTAAATTGAGAGCCGTTTATCAAAAAAAAAATCTAATTGTGCCATTGTATTATTCATATCCATTTATTCATAATGACAATTGCATATATTACTGCTAACTTAACGGGACATAGTACACCATTGAATACACTTGCAGTGATTCACCTTTGTAATAAAAGCTAATTAATTACTTGTAGTATTATTTAATTAGAAATCTTCATGTAGCGTATATTTCTCATGTTGTGTAAATTCTTAATTTTGTTGCATTGTTTAAATTCAACGGATGGAATTTGTATGTGCTATATGTGTCAGTATTGGAGTAAGTCTTCGCATTTTTTACATGTTTGAAAATGATTTGGACTATGCAATTTTTAATGAACTCCACTTTAGTGTTTCAGAAAACATTGATACAATTGCCAATTGTGTTGTTACAATTTCAACGCGGGTTTAAGAAACAAAAGCGAAATCTTTTTTTAGACATAAACATCGGAAAATCTAAAGAGAAAGTAATTGAAATAGCGGTAGACAGTAGACAGAATATTAAAAAAACATTAACGTTTTCACTTAAGTCCCAGATAATTTATCTAAAAATGTTGTAAAACAGCTATTTGCTGACATGATATTCGCACCAGCAACGCTTCTATTGTTTGAAGACGATGGGTAAACGTGCCAAAGTTTTGGCTAACATGAAATGTTTGACGTAAGGAAGATTATGTAAGTCGACCCATGTCAAGCTAAGCTTACAATAGGAACTTCCTTGTTTCCATAGATTTTCTTATAAGTACGGACCTTTAAATCGCCTTAAATCCCAGCAGATTTCACTACTTCACAGTTATATTGACGTTAGTAAATATCTCTACTGGCACGATATACTGATAATGCCGTTTGGTATGAATATTATCGGTCCAATAGAAGAGTTGATTTAAAATCTACTGATAACGGATAGAAACGGATTCGATAATTCATAAATTCTTTGAAGATCAACAACAGCGAGTGATGGGCATACATATATACATATAAATAGATATAATTGAAGTGTCTGTTTGTAATTTTGCTTTTTACTAAATGCATAATTATGAAAGTATACAACGGTACTTATAACAAAAAAACAACAATTTTTAAACATTTTGTCTGTGTGTTCCACCTAAACCTCGAAACGGCTGGACCGATTTTGACGGCCCTTTCACTGGCAGATAGCTGAGTAACTTAGGCTACTTTTATTTTAGAAAAAGAAAGAAAATCAAAAGGTATGAAGTCAAGCGAACGAAGTCGCGGGCAGCAGCTAGTACAATATACAGGCTGGGTGAAAAATCGTGGATCAAACGAAACAGGGCGATAGTTGGGTTTATTAGCAGTAAAAAAAAATACCTTACTGTAAACACTCAAATTGTCATAACTTTTATGGTGATCAAGTTAGGGCTCTGAGACACATATTTTTTACTGCAAATAATCCCAACTATCGCCCTATTTCGTTTGATCCACGATTTTCTTTTGCCCACCCTGTTTAATAGTGGGATATTAGAATATAATGAAGAAAACTACTAACGAAACGCAACTTTCGTTTCTCAGCAATATCTATCATACAAAAACGTAATCGAACCAGTAAATTACGGAAAGAAAAAACATACTGAATATTGAGGAAATATTGTCACTTTCATCCGAACATCGATCAGTCTATAATCTAGAATTCTAGATGTTTCCTAGTCAATCATCGCAGATTAAATAACTTTGGTCATACCATTGAAATGTACTTTACGGAACAATAACAGCAGAGATTGAATGGTAGGTGATAAAATGAAATATTTCCAGTTTAAAGCTAAAACCCATTTACACATTCTAACCAGCGCGAGCGCAAGGCCAACAGGGCAATATTACGGATATTGACCTAACTAAACCCGACCAAGTTGAATCAATAAGAATTTTTTACTTAACAAAAATATATTCATACTTTCATACAAATCAAACTACCTATATAATTAGCAGTGCCCCGCGGTTTCACCCGCATAAGTGTCGTTCCCGTGGGAATATTGGGATAAAAACTGTCCGATGTCCTTCCCCGGGATGCAATCTATCTCTCTGCCAAATTTTATCGAAATCCGTTCAGTGGTTTAGGCGTGAAAAGGTAACATACAGACAGACAGACAGACAGACAGATAGACAGACAGACAGAGTTACTTTTGAATTTATAATATTAGTATGGATGGACTAATATTATAAACTAGCTGTTTCCCGCGGTGTCACACGCTGCGCGGCTCCTAAGGGTCGTAGCGTGATGTTATATAGCCTATAGCCTTCTTCGATAAATGGACTACCCAACACTAAAAGAATCATTCAAATCGGACCAGTAGTTCCAGAGATTAGCGCGTTCAAACAAACAAACAAACAAACTCTGCAGCTTTATAATATTAGTATTAGTATAGATGTGAAAGTTTGTGAAGATGTTTGGATGTTTGTTACACAATCACGCGTAAACCGCTGAACAGATTTGGATGAAAATTGGTACATAGATAGACCATTTCCTGGATTAACACATATGATACTTTTTATCCCGATATTCCCACGCGATCGAAACTTACGCGGGTGAAACCGCGGGGCGCTGCTAGTAATATTATAAATTCGAAAGTAACTCTGTCTGTATGTTACCTTTTCACGCCTAAACCACTGACCGGATTTTTATAAAATTTGGCAAGCAGATAGATGGCATCCTGGGAACCGACATAGGCTATTTGTTGACTCGGTAGCAAGTTCCTGTGTGATAATTTACGACATCCACGCGGGTGAAACCGCGGGCAGAAGTATTATAAACACAAAAGATTTGATTTTTTGTATGCTTGTTTGTGAAGCTTTTACGCTAAAACGGCTGAACGGGATGGATAATACGATTTGGCACATGGGTAGACCATGACCATGCGGGGTAATTGCATAACACACTAACAGTAGCAATGGCTTTTATTTTGACAGTTCAACGACATTCATTGCGTTATTTACGTTGTTAAACAGACACATTTTTCGAACATATGAAGCAATGGATTAGCAATATCCTTCAAAATGATTTAGATTGTGATTGATAGGGGGTTGCGCAATTAGGATACTGGATTAGGACATAATTATGACTTTCTATCCCGAAATTCCCACGGGATCGAGACTTATGCGGGTGAAACCGCGGGGAGGGCTAGTATTTGATACAAACAGAAAAGTGAGAATTGAGGAAACTAAACGTAAGCTTATGTTACTTAACGTCTAGATACTGATCGTTCACAGTACAGTATTGTGTGTAGTGTGAAACATTGGTTTATTGCAAGAACGAAAAGCGCTCACAGATGCACTCAGCCGAGATAACACCAATTGGTGTAATTGATGTTAGAAGTCGGTGAACGACTCATAAGTGCCGTCAATATACGCACCCAACTGTATGTTATGAGTCATTAAATGTACTACTTAAAGAGATGCCTCTAATGGCTCGGCTGTCTGTCCAGCCACGGTCTTAGCACATATTCAAATGAAGATAAAGCCATGATTGATAACCTTATTTACAGCTTTCGTATTAATTAAAAAGCTTTACATTGATATCGGGAGCACATGACATGCCCCATTTTGTTTAACAATACATTGATGTATTTGCTTTTCTATAGAGACAAATCGTGCGTCAAGAACTCAGGAATTAACTGTACTCTTCATTTGCTCGGCCAATGAGTCAATGGAACTGGTATTTTAATGTATAATTGCTACATTTAGTGCATTAGCGTCAGCTGTACAGTTGCAGTGGCACGCTTAAGTCTTCTTAACGGAACTAATGAGACCGGCCCCTCAGTCACACAGGCCACTGCCTTTTCCGTCAGCTATTTGTGTCACTCTGATCCTGTACTAGATGTATCTTCAAGTGGCTTAACGGAGCCTTTTTCACACCCCGCAGCAATTTGTACTTCACAAAAACAGCAGATAAGTATCGGACAAAAAAGCTTACGGCCAAGGTTTCTCTTGCAATACAAAAGATACGAAACGAAACGATATCGCTTTCGGCACATTCAAGTGGGTCGGTTTGTGTCGGCACTGTCTACTGTCTAAGTAAGAACTTTGATAACACATGGCCGGGGTCTAGAGAGTTTAAGTGTGGGCGCGAACAATGCAGTGAATCATCACAGCTGTGAATGAAGTGTATTCGACAATGGGTCGGTGCTCCCGAAACAGAAATAGACGTTGTTGCATCGCTTTAACTATTTCAACACGCTAGAAGATGTTTCAGGTGAAGCCAAGTATACAAACTTGGAACACCGTGTTTGGTTTTAACTTAAAAATAACTCTCGGAGGAGTGACTGTTAAACTTTAATGAGCTTGCGACTTGACGCGTCCATGTGCTGTTAAGAAGAAGATAATGACTTCTCATGTTGTCTGAAGCTGCAAAGTATCTTATAAAGAATTCCTTGGCGTATTATCTTTAAACACGTCTGTTTTTGTTGTAAAAGAAACAATACTTATTATAATGACACGGACATGATTATTTATCATTCGTCGAGGGGGTCGTTTTCCAATTAAATCTAACAGTTCTTTTTTGTCTGGCCATAAACATAACGACTGTTTGTGGAACGGCTTTATCGTATAAACAAGAAAACGTCCGCGACCGGCGCCATGGTCGGTAATCTGGGTCGACTTTAAACTTTTTACCATAATTCTTTCACCTCCCACAATCGCCGTAAGTTTATTTACTCCAGCTCAAATTTAATCAGATGCAGTAAAATTCAACGTAATTACATCTGTTTTCTTTTCTACTGAATGTAAATTGTGTAGAGTCGGACTGTGATCGACGTGATCTAGGTATATTTATGTGTTGAAAGTGTTCATATCTTGCAACATAAGCTTCTAGGAAGTCTGAGATATCTATCATATATCTTAGTGACACTTCAAAGAACGACAATCGATTGTTCTGAGAGTAGGACACTTTCACCTCAGCCCTGGGTCACGCCTCTTAATTCAAAATCCTATGTAATTCATTTCGTTATCGGCAGAGCGGATTAAAATCGAGCTGCACAATAAATAATTCACATGCACGACACGTTTCGTAAAAGGTTACACGAAACTCTATAACATCGTCAGTTCAACACTTTCTATCGCTCAAGCGTTTGATGGGTTTAATCCATGACTCATAAAATGTCAATTTATCGGACTATCGGTGTTGATAAGTAGAGCTAATGGAGTGATGCAACATTGTTATAATTAACCGTGAACTCTAAAATAAAAGATTATATAATCAGGAAATCGACGACAACTCTCGGTTTTGTTTTTGTTATTATAATATCCGTCTGTTTTTAAATCGCTCCATAATACGACGTTGCCAAAATCGCTTTGTTTCTCAAGAAGATTATAAAAATAAAAAGGTTTCGTGGCCGTGGGTAGTATTATGGCAACGAAGTCTAAAAGCAAAGTTTACAAGAAATAGGACTTGGAAATAAAATACTTTTATAGTCCCATATATTCTGGTTAAGAAGAATGTTCAACTCCAGAATGAGATGAGCAGAATTTTCATCTCAGTGCGCGACTGAAGTACTGAATGGTGGCATTTTATGAATGGTGTATTTAATGGATCCCGTCTACCCTAATCTCACGAAACTCACTATATTTAGGTGGTTTTTGGAAGGGTTATTGAGTTATGCTACTAAAGCTACAATTTTAGATTTAACTCTATTTAAATTTAGTCCGATATACTTAAGTCTTTTACATCGATTTTGTATACCGTCCAGCTAATCGCTTAAAGGGTCAGTAAACTTGTATGGTAAAACTTTACACAATACAGTACCGGCTTTTGAATGAGTCATCAACGTGCATGTTTACCATTACCGGGTTTGTTGAGGCGGAAGAAAGAAATACCTACATACGTGAAGGTATTATCCAATCTTATTAGCGTTTATCCTGGTTTGAGAATCCTAGATTCGCGTATTCAATTCTGCTAATTAGGCCCGACCTAGATGTTTAATTTTCATTCGGATCAGTCTCTCAGCAAAATATACTGCAAACGTAACCAATATCATATTCATAACTGCAGCTTCCCCTAAATAATTAGGTACGCGGTGCGCACATGGGACTGCACAATGGCGCGCTCCAAAACCCGTTGAACTCAAAACGAGGCCTCACAGCTATTCGCATTCATATTTAGACCAGAAATATGGCTTAAGATGGAGTGATATCACGACCTAAGCAAGCATTTCTCTACGCGCTAATTAAAGTGCACGACGAAATCCGATAATGCGGTATCATGTGGCAATATGTCACTCGAAACGACATCAGGCGAGGCGCGGCCGTCCGACTCGACCAGCTCTGGTTTCCTGTGGTTCAATAATGTCTTGTTTTATAAAGTAATACCAGTATCGACTTTCTGTTGACTTCCCCGAGCTATGCTATGATTCATGCTTTAATTAATCTAACAGCCAGCTTAATGATTCGCTTCGAACGCTGAGCAATAGAAACCATCGTTTAATAAAAACTATATTTGACATAGGATCACGTTCGTGTTTCAAATGCATAATGAAGAGTTTTTTGCACTAGCCAATGATATGAAGCAAACAAAGGTAAAGTATTCTTGACCTTCTTCATAATGTAGGACTAGGTACTAGTCAATAAGACAAAACGGTCGTTCTACCGGCTAGTCATTGAAGACATTACCCGTTTTAAAGTTTATTACGAAATGAAATCCGATTGAACAGTTCACATAATTCTGTGGTAGAAGGCGGAAACAGCGGCGGAAGCGGCGTCACGGTCCACGGCGCGCGCGCACACTATGAAGTGACGTCATCGACGGGGACCCAGCTGGATGTTACAATAGATTCCAAACAGGTTTTATTTGATTAACAACATTATTCATTTTATAATACAAATGTCCGAAAGGTACTTATGACATGACAGTGGGCTATGGATAGTAGCATGCTTGGTTTTTTTATCCAACGAGTAAGATAGAAACTACAGCACGCAAATCTAACTGAACCGGTCCAATGACCACTAAATGGAATTGGAAGTATGGAAGGTCAAGTTTACTATAGCAAACTTATGTAAAGGTCACCACTGCGAGAGAGAAGATGACAAAAGGGTAACGGTGCACATTGTTGGAAGATCTGAGCTATTCATTCTTCCAGTTTCACAAGTCCAAGTACCACGAAAACTGCTTGGAGACCAAAGCCTTCAATTTGGAACAGCGACAATGGCAACAATAAAGACAACGGAAACACGCCGAAACCTTAGCCCAAAATTGGAACAAAGGCTGAATAAAATAACAATCCGTTTTAATGTAAAGCTGAAATATCCAGTTAAATTGAAATCCGATACAACATGATACTTTTAGTTCTCCTTTATCAAATGACAGCAGTATCATGTGACATTTCAAGGCGATTACACTTTTGATACTAGCGAGATAAAAAATGCTGGTAAGTATTGTATACTTAAATTTAAAGTTGTTCGATAAAATATTTGAGATGCGTCAGAGATAAATAATATTATATTTTAAAATCTGCTGAAACGTATCGAATTAATTCAATAAGGTGAACTATAAAAACTAGAGAACATTTAAATTTTTTGCATCGGAAATTATGTCCCGTAACGTCCGCCGATGTCATCCGTTGTTTAATGTCATTAAAAAAATATAACAACGACAAAAACTTGTTTTGACAAACGTTCTGGAAATCTGGACGATTGATAGTTGGGGCGTAACACAGATCATATAAAGATCTGTGGGGCGTAACGTGACGTTAGGCAAATGTTTCAACCAATAAATAAAACCGAAGTAAATGGTGTAACAATGACTTTTGGGCTTTAGCGTTTCTGTTTTCTTTTCACTATATTGCGTAATTATTCTTTGCTATAGTTATAGGCAAATACATCATCGAGACCCGAGAATCGAAATAATTGCTGGGTGAAAATGATAATAGAATTATGAATCATTGAAAGGTTTTAGGGATTAAAGTAAGATAATCTATAACAATCCGTCAATATACCTACCAAAAAATTTCATCATTGCAAGAAAAGTGTAATTGTCGTAATTTTCAATGTTTCACCGGATTTCCAGCTAGTATAAAGTCAACAGATTTCGCAACTCAAAGTCAACTTAAATTTTGAATAGACGTCGCCCAAAGTAAACATCGTCCATCAACGAGTTTCACATCGTTTTTTCCTCACCAAGTATCTACCTAAAACAATAAAACCAGCTTGCACAGCCCACATAGTGAGAGATCGCGTGATCAGAATTAATAAAATGGCCTGCATAAAATGACATAATATAAACCGACTTTAAATACAGATTTTCACATGAAATAGTAGCAGTACCCTTTACAGATATCGATTTGATACCTATCCGGACAACAAACAATGTATAAGAAAACCGATGACATTCCAAATTACTAAAAGCACGTAAGTATAAATTGAATATTTTTAATCAGCTAATTATGCACTAACAGATGCTTTCTCGCGATTTCTAAGGAGAAAAAAAGTAGAAAGTTATTCGTTCGAGACCAGCATCCAACACACGTTATATCGAATTCAAATTGCTGCGTTCCATATCTCCTCCTGAATGTGTCGCTCCACGCGAGCTGTTATTTCAAACGGCATACCGATCAAATGCCATCTGTACACGTAATAGTGTACACTAAAATAGAAATTAGACGTCAGTCGTGATGTCTTTGATTTCCACTTTCGATTGTGGCAGGAAAAGGCTGTTAATCAGGCTCATAAGCCCACTCCTTTAAGTCAGCTAAGTACAATAATAACTTACAGAATTATGACCTGGTAATTAAACAAAATCGAAAATTGCCGATTGGAGTGACTTTATTTTCTACGTGCAGCCAGATTCAATCTTGGTTTTCTGTAATGTAACGAACAGAAAGACGCACAAAATAACCCTGTAACCACTTGGCTATTAACAAACGCGAAATATGAAAATTTCTTTTTAATACAGTTGCTCAAAAAGTGGTGTATTGCAGGGACGTATAGCGTTCGGAAAGTGGGCTATTACATACTAGTGCTTTTTTTTTACCTTTCCCGAACTCGTGCGTGTCTCTTTCCCAACTGTCAAAATAATGTCTATTAAAAAGAAAAACCAACCATGAAGTTTTTACTAAAGAGTTTTTGTGATTCATACAAATACGTATATTTCTAAAAAGAAGCTACTAATTTATTTCAATATCAGATTTAATGATTTAATTGAATGAGTTAGGTTAGGTTTCATTTCATTTTCATTTCATATCAATAAAAAAAATATACTGAAGACTAAGCTGTATGGATAGTTCCTTTTGCCTACCAAAATGGGTGAAGAAAAAAAAACTCTGCTTATATTCTACGGTTGGCGCCATTTTCCAGAAATTTTCTTTGCAAGTTTAGTAGTTTGTTGCACAAAATGAGTAATTTCGACCCTATTTTTTTTAAATTAACACCTCCGGAACTCAGTATAATTGCACAAAATGCTTCGGAGAACATTTTACCGGAAAAGTCAAAAAGTCGTTACATATCCACATACTACAAATTTTTTTATGTGGAGAGAAGAGAAAAAAGCAATATTATTTTTTTATTATTTTATTAAATTGCTTCATTTTTTCACAACTGTATTAAAAATAGTCGTTCAGTACGCCTGCGGAACCGTCATTGCAACTTGTTCCGACTGTCAACCCTCGCCTTCGGCTGCGCCTCGGCTCGGGTAGACATTTGTCGGAACTCTTTGCAATGACAGCCTTTCCGCACTTGTAATGAAATATACTATTTCGTAATAGGAGACTCTCAAACTTGTTTCGGATCAAATTAAGTTACCAGCGGGGGGACATAACAGCTCCCCTGTTGATTTACACCCTTAAGCTGACAATAAATATCAGTTAATATGATGAATGGCCGGACGAATTGGTTGACATTGCTCCCTTCCGTTGCGTATTTTTGTTGTTCGATGTTGAGTAATATCCGATACTTTTTAAGAATATATTGTAAGAATATTAAGGGCTATCAACTTCATTACCATAGGACTTTTATTTATACCAAGAACTTGAAGTTGGTTCACAGTGATTCTTTGTTTTCCAAAAACATGATGGTTCGCAAAGGTTATGAAGATCTAACAAGGATTTGGCTAACGAAATTCCTCGTAATTCTTACAAATCAACTATTGTAACAAATTTAGCAGTAATGGAGATAAACAAAGGGAACTTTTACAACACAATTTCAATCCCGATAGATCTTGTGGTTGACAATTTTTAGGGTTGCTCCTTGACAGCCCTTGAGGAACTTCTTAAGTAAAAAAATTATTTGACTTGGAGGTAGACACCTGAAAGCTCCTTTTTTTAAATTACAAGACCCGTACTCGGAACAATAAGAGCGTTTGCGCACTACATCCTATCTGAATCCGAAATCGAGATACCAGTTTTATCGGAAATGGAAATGTTCTAAATTCGTACGGATGACATTCGGATCTAGAGAGCATAACTTGATACAAATGGTAGATACTATACGGGCACTTCGGTCCGCCATTTCTCGGATTTGAATCGGAGGCAGTGCGCAAACGCACTTAGGTTTTGTAATACGGTGTTCAAGACTCAACCGTGAGGCCGTTTACACATTATGCCGTTGCTGCAGCGGCATCGCCGCCGCCGCAGTGCCGCTGTATTAGTTACCCTTGGATTTGTATGAACCCTTACACATGGTTCCGCGGCTACGGCGCGCGACGGCGAGTTTTGATACCACGGCGGCGAAAACACAGCCGATGAGGCGCCATGTGTAAACGCTCTGACTTTTACTTGCTAGCTAGTTTCAACCAAATGAACGACGTAATAGGGGCCTATGTGTAGCTCCTTGAGGAACTCCTACTGCAAAGAACTCATTTGAGTCGGACGTAACTAGGTTCGTGAAAACACCTATTTCCACATTCCAACTAGCAGATATGCCTTGTATGTTATTAAGAACATAAAAGGCTAATATTGTTTACAATTTAAAGTTAGCAGCGTTGCGATAAGATCTTTACCTATTTATAGCAATATTTTCACACGGTGCTGACCGTGAAAACCTTGGAAAAGATTGGCGACTTATGAATGCGTTGTGTACCTGTGTGTGTATCCTGTTTGCGTAAAACTAAAGTAAAACGCACTGGCCTCATTCTTATTCTGGCCAATAAATTAATGGCTCATGGAAAAAATTAAGGTGCGCCTGTGTGACAGAACCAACACTAGTACACAGTGACACACGTAATGTTGCCTCCTCTATTTTGGTTCAAATGTTGAAGCTTTACGTTTTGTTCATCATAATTTCAGCCGAAAGACGTCCACTGCTGGACATAGGCCTCCCCCAAGCACCTCCACTTCGACCGGTTCTGTGCTTCTCACATCCAACGGGTTCCTGCGGCCTTCACAAGGTCGTCGGACCACCTTGCCTTCCAACGCTACGTCTTCCGGTATGCAGTCGCCACTCCAGAACCTTTCGGCCCCATCGGCCATCTGTTCTGCGAGCAATGTGCCCTGGCCACTGCCAGTTAAGTTTGGCAATTCTTCGTTTTGTTCATACCATGAAGAATCCGTTGAGAGACGTACGAGAAATTGAGATTACTAGCCAAAAACAAAAGCACAAAATATTGAGACTAACAGCTTCAAACGATGATAACGTAGGTAAAACAAAAGTCTATATCCAGCGTTATCGTTCCGTGGACATTTTCCAGTTTATTCAGGAAACAGATCCAGAGGTCGCAAGAGAAAACAACATAACTGGTAATGTGATAATGACATGACGTCTGTTACTGCTGTGTAGCGGGGAAGCCGGGCCACTAACCCATTTATGAGGTGCCGGTAATTGAATTACACTCGTCTCTGACGCGACTGAACGTTCAATCGTACTCTTGTGAGTTCATTGTGAGGGCAGCTCTATGATCGGTGTGTTTTATTACTCTTATGCTGGGTTGGACTGGTTGATCGTAAAATTCTACTGTATGATCAAGAAATGTGTAAAGCGCCACCTTCAAATGACCAAACAGCAGTGACGGCGCAGAGATGGCGCTTACCTAAAACAGCAATAAAGAATATTGCTGTTTTAGCGTAACTTTTGTTGAAGATTGCTGAAAAAGTGTGATATTTAGAGATATCGTTTTATTTTTCCTGTAATCTTTACATAACCTTCTATCACATAGAATTATTTCAGATTTTTCTCTATGCAAACTTCGGAGGTAAAGGGGGAACGGTATTTTTTTTTTTACGTTTTTCAACAAAAGTCGAAGACTATGCGGCCTAAAAAATAAGAAAATGTGTTTAAGAATGTGCAAACTGCGCTCTTTCATAATATGATACCCCAAATGCCCTAGTAGCCCCACTTCGATTTTTTCAGTCCGTAACAAACAAAAAAAATCTTTCTTATTTGCAAAGTGGGCAAACGTCATCTAAAACTATTCTAAATTTCAAGTTGATAGCATTAGTAGTTTTTGAGATATCTAGCTGTGACAGACGGACAGACAGACAGACAGACTGAGTCGCACCATAAGGGTTCCATTTTACCATTTTGGTACGGAACCCTGAAAAGAAACCTTAGTACCAATACGGGAAGAATGATTAGATTGGACAAAATGGATGTTTGGTCGTGCTGGTGGATTAAATAATATAATATTATTTATTTCGGTTGAGGGATATTTAAAGTTCAATCCACGTCTAAGTCATGTTTATAGCCGGAGCCCTAAAACTTAAGTGAAAGTCCCATTAAACAAGCAGGACGTGATTATTAAGTCCAGTCGTTAGGATTACATATCTCGCTCGTAAAATTATAAAGATACGACTATTTTTAGTCCAAGTGCAGCTAAACGTTTCAAAGAAAAATAAACCGATGCTTATAAAGGTTAATTGTTTTGTTTACGTGATAAAGTAAACTATAAGATTATTTTTCTTACCTACAAACGCTTTTCAACACAGCATTAAAATTTGGACATGCTTACCTGAAAAGAAGAATAACAATTTTATTATTATTGGCTAACATAATTTATATCACAAACTAAACGAAATTAAAAGATTGAGAAATTAAAAGATATTGTTAATACTGAAACAAAAGATTTAAATTAAAACGTCCCAAAAAATTATAACCGTAACCCGCCTCAGGATTTTCGAAGTTTTCTAAAGTTTGGTTCAAAACAAAACTGCACTTCGCAAAATACGAAAGCTGCGCAGAAAACTTCAAGAATTCAATGTAAATTGTCTTTGAAGGCATTCTGTAATTTATTCATTAGAATTCTGTAATTCCAAGTGCCATATGGTGTACAACAGTCCTGGGAATTGAAAATAAAGACCCCAGGGGTCCACGAATACAAGCCACAATATCGATGTATTTCCTAGTGGTCAGAGAAATACAAATTGAAACACGGATCGGCTATAATACTGGGTTAATGGTTACTTTGTTAATGGCTTACCAACCAGTAATTAAGTCAACTAGCTGGAAGCATACAATCAACCTCAGTAATATATTATTATTTCATGTTAACAACTTATTAATTACACCGCATCCACCTAGACTTAAAGCTGCTAGGGCCAAGGATGACGAGAATATCACTGGTGTAAATAATGCTCAATACTAGATTCTTCAGCCATATTGGCTAAATCAAAGGCTGATACAATCAACCTCAGTAATATATTATTATTTCATGTTAACAACTTATTAATTACACCGCATCCACCTAGACTTAAAGCTGCTAGGGCCAAGGATGACGAGAATATCACTGGTGTAAATAATGCTCAATACTAGATTCTTCAGCCATATTGGCTAAATCAAAGGCTGTCCTCTCTTTGGAAATGGCGAAAATGCGATTTTCGCGAAAACCTCCCAGCCCTTTTATCTTATGAAACACGTGTTAGGAGTAAACTTGCATTCAGAGCCTTTTAAAAAGACGAGCAAGGAGCATTACCAACCTTACAATTGTTAAGAATTGACATTGAACATTAAAGAAAACGAGTCCAGTTCATCTGCATGACAACCAGTTATGTTTTATTTTAGTACGTTCAACATATCGAAGTTTTAACTGCAGAACCATGTTGTGCAACTCATCGCTACGCGATTCGCCTGCGTCCTTCCATCCTTTCGTATAAGTTAGTTTAGGTAGGTAGTGTCGCTATATCGCTGAGTCAACAATTTGCACGCGGGTGGAGCCGTGGGAGTCACACAAGTGCTAATGTCAATTCCAATTAATCGCTCGAAGTCTATATGGCTTATTGTTCTGTTTGTTTGAGAAATGTCACAAACTTTTTTGTTATATTTTAATACAGAAGGCTTAGCAAGTGCACCTTTAAGCAGCGGCTCGTGCATATCTGCGTAACGCATCGCTGCGCGACCTGCATATTATACGTCCTTTTATGGTTCCATATAAGTTGGCGTTATTGTTGCTATACTACTTTTGTTCAGTGGCATTGATGAGAGGTAAGCGAATCTTGTGGTCTGTCAATAAACCCCAGATTGCGGCATTTACGATTAGATTTTAAGAGCCAATTAAATCTTCATGGTAGAAGTTGTGTATTTTCACTTGCATCATAAGGCATTCAAGCTCATTAAGCTTTCACATTTAACTGCTAATAATAGGGTGAACTTCCCTCCTTCTCCTTAGCAGTTTACGACTTCATCAAGAAACGTTCAAGATAGGTACTAAACCTATACTTCCCAAGCAAAGGATTTCCACATTGAAGTTTCACTTGTTGACATTACTTAATGAAAGTAATGTGTAAATGATTAAGTATACGAGTAATTTAACAGGTAATGAACCAGTTCAACACTTAAGTATTTAAGAAATTGTCATATCACTACCATCTAGCCAACTTATCTAACGTAATTAACATTACCAGAGCAGAATTATCTCAAAAAACAAAATACCAAAACAGTGAGCAGATAAAACGCTTATGACTAGTAATTAATATGGCATAGTTTCATTTAAGGTTGCAAAATATGGGAAATGCTTACATCACCGCAATTCTATTATATACTTTATACTTCACTTTATGTAACGGTAGGTACAATGTTACATTTACAGTTATTATTTTAATAATACCATCAAAATATATTATTGTCGTCGTGATGCAATGAATCGAAATTTATAGCAATAACTCATTCGCGTTTTACGATTTTTGAACTACGTGATGTCAATATTGTCGTAGTTGCAAAACTTTTACATCATTGTTGCATTGCACTTCTTGATACAACGCCGTCAATCACTATCAATACAATACATGAAGCAGTCAATATTGAATCAATCTCTTTAGCACAACAACAATAACATTCTAGATACGAGCGACGAAATGAAAACAAAATTTTCTGTGATCGGTATAGAATTCGGTAGAGATGTTGAAAGAACATAGATATCTTACCGCGTTGAAGGTCAAAAGTTAGAACATCTGCAGTTCTACACGAAAATGTGTCATCTCTGAATATTGTGCATTGCATGAGGTAGGTACATGTATTTATGATTTTGCGTAAGAAAGTATCGGTGTAGTCAGTCTACGTTTCCATGAAGGCGATGAATAAAACAGTAATAGATCTAATAATACTTCCAGAACTGCTAAAGACAGCAATAACAAGCATAATTTTCAACGACAAGCTAAACAAGAAATGATGATTAGCATAGAATTTTAATGTGGTATCAAAGTCGATATGCATAGTTAGGTGCTGTTTACATGACAGCGGTTCGCAGAAGTCGCCATGTCAATTTGTTCCATGAACCGTATTGTTGCTTCGCTTGTGTAAACAACGACCGATATGCGCTCAAAGCGAACAATAACCGTAGTCCGTACATACATGAGCGTAACAATCGTTGGCTACGTGATTACAAGTGTATTAGGCCAGACAACTAACAAATAGGTACAGATTGTTCTAGACTTATATCACAAAATGATAATTCATTTTTAGAGTTACGTACCTCAACGAACCCCTTATAGGATCACTTCGTTGTCCGTCTGTCTATCAGTCTGTCAAAACCCTTTTTCTCAGCAATGCGTGGAGATATCAAGTTGAGATTATTATCAAATACGTAGGTCTACGCTCCGTTGAAGTTCCAAAAAAATCAAGCTTATAATCGACGCAATAAGAAAATACGGCTATTTATGCGATATATTTTGATACTCGCATATAAATGAAAACCTAAGGGTACTTCTTAGACATAGAATCCTGAAGTTTGGCAAGAAGCAAGGTAAAGGAAAAAGTCCAAAAATCGTTCATTTGTAGTTTTATCACAACACAAAAAAAAAAAACAGTCTTTTAGCGATTATAAACTTACATTTGCAGTTGATATAAGGGAAGAACATGTTTTTCAACTACAACGTTAAAGAATGATGGGCGTTTGGGCCGGTATGTCCAATAAAAACCACATAATTATACATCAAATGAAAGTTTATATCATAAGCATCAATTTTTTAGCAGAAGGCTGTGAAATATCGGGTTAAAGAGATATCAGACCTGCACTGCAAGTACTGCATGTAAACGTATTAGTTTATGACGCTAATGTTCACTGCAGTTTGATTATCTCAATAATCATCATCTGCCTAGCCTTTTCCCAACTATGTTGGGGTCGGCTTCCAGTCTAACCGGATGCAGCTGAATACATAGTTATAATTGACTCATAACATTGAGGGGGCTTATAGCTAAGTAATAACAGTCGCACGGGTCGATCGTTCAGGTTAAGCTGCGCTTGCCGCGGTTGGTCCCTGGATGGGTGACCATTTTTACATACCAACACCCCTCCGTGCCTCAGAGATAAAACGTTTTGTTACAGTGATTGCCGGTTATAATTTAAGCAATAAGTTGACATGGTCTATTGGTCATCAGGCCCATTGGTCATTGCCCATCATTCTTTGTTTTTGGGATAAATTCATCCCTGCTACGCGCTACGGAACCCTCATTGATGCGTGATCCGACACGCACTTGGCCGGTTTTTTTCTCGGTATTTGACCCAAGCAAACTTTCAGTTAAACGTACTATGTTAGGTTCAGTAACCAGTTTTCATACTGGTGGTAGTCGCAGAAATTAATGTTCAAAGCTAACTGCTAAAACCAACATCTATTCACACTTGTTTGCTTGAAAGTTTCATTTTATGGTCGGTTTGGTTTGCAAGCAACGCGAGCGCAAACATTTTTCCTTTGTAATATTTCACACACACTAGGAAAACGTTATAGCTGAGCCAATACCACAAAAACAAATACAAGCTACATTTGTAAATATTGTGCTTCTTGCAACGAAAATTGCATCAATACACGAATTTACTGAATGCGGTTTCGTTGTCATTGAAATCAATATTTTAGAACGTACACAGAAAATTGTTAGGATAAATTACTGTACCTAAAGATAACATTGAGTGTGGAATGGAAGTCGGTTCTGCATGACCGGTATCCTCGTCTCGTGCAGTCAAACGTGAACCGTCCACCAAGCCACCAATGTCCAATCGAATCACCCTTCACGACGGAAATTATTTTATTTAGCTCCACGTCCTATATGACACCGCTTGAATTGCTTTATGTGAGACCGGATAAAATAAAAAAGTAATTTAAAAAAATTAAACCGACTTCAAAAAGAAATCAACTCAAAATTATGAAATAACTTTAATTTCGGAAGTCGGTGTCTTGGGATCTGTATTTTAGTTTTTTGCCACCGACTTCCGAAATTAAAGTTATTTCATAATTTTGAGTTGATTTCTTTTTGAAGTCGGTTTAATTTTTTTAAATTACTTTTTATTTCGTAATTTTTAGTTTTTGCACTAGAATTTGACCAAGGTTTTGAGATGTTTTCCCTTTGACACTACACCCGTAGCTCGTATCAATACGCCAGGCCGTCACACTTACACGTATTAGTCCATATCTTGAAAATTACTGAACCGATTTTGATGAAACTTGCACTGTGCCCTAAGTTGAAGTAAATGTAAGCTAATACAAAAAAAATGGTCACGATCCGATTAATAGTTGCTGAGAAATGCGTGGACAAACATACATACATACATACATACATACATACATACATACATACATACATACATACATACGTCTATGAAATTTTGTATATTTGTTTGGAAGCCTTAGTAGATTGTCATATGTGAATATAATGCAATTCCAATAATATTACATACATACGTATCGAATTGATAACCTCCTTTTTTTTGAAGTCGGTAAAAACTTGTCTAGACTTCGCCTTGTTTTTATAATCCATTTACAACTTCATTGCAGACAGACAGGGGCCCAAGTCTGCTATTTTTATAAATTCGTCATTCCAACACGATCCTATTGTCATTTTGCTAAAAGTTCGTAATCTGCTAAATTCATAATGGTCGATCATTGGTCGGTCAATGGCACAGAACACATACGATACTCGTAACGAATTAAAAGCAATGACTGCACAATGACGTTCTAATGGTAGGTCACTGATCAAAAGAACTGTCAAAATTTTTGCAGATTAACGCCTAAGTCAGTCATTTATTTGTTATTATGTACGAGATTACCATTCTATGCCATTTCTTTCAATGGAGTGTCAGTGGTTGGCCATTGGAAAGTCATAATGACGCCATTAAATTAGTAGATTACCAAACTTGTCAAAATCAACAATTATGAAATCAATGATAGACCATTCTGACACTATTGTAATAGCAGACTTGAGGCCCTGATATCAGAAATTTACAAAGACAATCGCATTTCACATCTCCGCGGCGGTTACAGAGCGTCTGACCTTACCCCAAATTCCGTTACTGCCAGTTAAAAATCTTGATTTCCTTGAAAATTATAAAAGGTGACTTTATTATGGATGATGCGTTTTCCACAACGAGTTTTAAGAATTACAGAAGCAATTGCAACAATGTAGAAGCAAACTACCTTTGAAATGTAGCAAGAACTAATTAGGGAGGTACAATGAGCAGCAGGAGTGTTAGTTATTCAGTACAGCGAACGTATGCGAAGCATTTGACACTTTCTATTTATGTTGTAGCGTAAGCTCGCGTGACTGTTGCCATATTGGATGACATCATTTTAAATCCTTTGGGTACTATAGTTGCTTCCTGTAAATAGATGAATTATTTAAAGCACCCCAGGGTTACTCAATGCCTTTGCTGTTATTAATCAATCATCTACCAGATATGCAGTAAGTAAACCCAGTAGGTTCATAGGACCAACTTAAATCGACGAATATACTTTTTTACTTCAAATACCATTATTTCATTTAAAATTTTGCACAATAAAATTACTATTTGATCAGTATCATTGTCAGATCCAACTGATTTCATAAATCATAGAAAATCTTAGGTCGTCGTTCGTTCGAGACGAATGCACCGTAGATGGCAAACAACCGCAGCACTTCGCATGCGGTTGGTGGCATTAGCCTGGAACATGAAAATGGATGCCATATAACGTGACTTTATCGATACCCACATAAAATACTAAGTGGTAAACTTGTGCCTATACTTTCTACTAATATCAGGAGTCACAACTCTAGCGCAACGATCGGATAAATCTAACAAAGATAACGTCGACAACAGCTCTGGTGACCCAGAAAGGGACAGAGTAAGTGATCAACAAGCCGCTTAATCGGATTATTAGCTTTACAACATTTAATCAACAAGTCCCTAATCGTACCCGGCATCGGCTACTGGGCCTAAATTGGTGGTGATCTCGAGATAACAGATAGAAAGCCGTTGGAACAACACCAACCGCGTTACGCGCGCTGAGCAAATTCAAAACGGAACTCACCACCGCACAGTAAATAAGGTGCGAGCCGTTACCCGTCGCTTGTGCAATGCTTGGTAAATTAAACAGTACCCACCTTGGATTCAAAAACCTCTAGCATAGCATAATGTGATGATGACTTTTTTTGATAAAATTGTTGCTAATGTCTTCTTAGAAGTCAAAGAGCAGCGTCAGTTAACGAGATAAACTACAAGATAGTTGCGTTGCTTACCCTATAAAATGATTTTGGTAAGTGCGCGGGCGCAGAGGTGTTGTGAGCAACAAAACTTGATTCGAAATCGACGCGTCCAATGTCAGACGGCACAAGGTCACCTCTCACGATAAACGCCCCTGCAAACCGTTCAGACCCAACAAAGCCAGCAAATCTGCGATCTGATCGCTTCACAACTATTCATCTGTACTTATTTGGCTCGAAACTACTCATGGGAACATCTATTGTTCTGTAATTCGTTTTTAAGTATTGACATTTAGGACTAGCATTTGCGTGGGCGGGCGTAGCGTTTGAACTGATAGCCGATCGATATATTCTTCAGACTAGGTAATGAATACGAATAAAGTTTTAATGTTAACGATGGCATCGGTAGATTAAATTCATATGGTAGAACTGGATGAACGGCGAACCGTTAATACCTGGCCATCGTCGCCTATAACCGCATCTGTATTTACCAGTAGGGTGGCTATCGAAGCGTTGCTCACTTTATAAGGGACGGGCTTTTTATGAAATAGTGTTTCTACGAACACGTTTTATATGCAGGATGTTTTAGTCGAGTTTGAAACGGACAACAACCTTTAACGAACGTAATAAATATGAAATAACTTGACATATTGGATATGGTGGCTGTGAATAATCCATCACGTACGGCAATGGCTTATCGCGATTTGAACGACAGAGCCTTGCTTCCACGTGCCAGTTAGTACCACCGGTATTGCATAAACGTGTTACAAGTCGTTAAGTGCATAGTAATAATTTATGAAATGCTTCTAATCAATTTAGTAACACTTTCTCTTGGTTAAAACTTCATAGGTTAGTTAACCCTTCCGTAATACTTTCTTTGCCATTAAGAGTAATATCCATTGCAGATTATATTCATTTTGTAGACCATACAATTAATAAGCGATCACGGCCAAAGCTATTGGCAATATAAAATTGGATTTGAGAAGAAAAAAATTTTGCTAGTGAAACTTGCTGTTTGTGCTGTGCTCTCGATTATAACGTCACGACGGAAAGAACCGTACTGGTTCACAAAACATGGGCTAATTGAGCACACAAAAAACCATTTGGGCACCCAAGGACGCGGATATCGGGGAGAGTATAATGCCATGACTAACTGCGTTCCAAAACGATACAGACATCCAATACAAAATTGACTTCAGATTTGCACGGTTCTGTGTGCTAAACGACGTATTAAAGTAAAAGTTTGAAGCATTTGCTTCTGGCCAGGTTTTTATCTCGTGCAGCCTGCTGCTGTAGTTTAAGCCGCTCTTAATGTATTTTAAACTCGTTCACCGGAAATTATTTATTTTGTCATGGCGCCCACCTGCCACACAAAAGGAACGATATAAGAAGTCGATGACGTTGCGGCAGATGATAAATTGAGGTTTAATTATTCATTTTATTTTTTGCTGACTGCAGTTAACAAAACTGGCTGAGATGTTTGCTAGGCGCTATTCAATTTCAACGCACAGCCAGCCGAGTTCAAATTGCTGATTTTCAATTTAAACCCGTAGGTGACCAACTTGTCGTTGGCAAATATTTGTGCACTTTAGTTTATGGCAACCTTTTCACAATTCAAAATGATATTGCAGCACGTGGCCTGCAGGTCGAATTACTTAATAATATGCTTAAAGGTAAACGTGAGTTTACAACATCACAGGTTTTAGACGAGGAACTATGAAAACCAATATTCGTTACAAATTAAAAAACGCGTGAATCATTTAACAGTTGCGGCCTTATTACAAAACAAGATTTATCTTTAGAACCAGGTTTAAACCATCCAGCCATTTTTAAATTTCGAACTATAATCCGACGAAGCTGAATTTCTTTTTACAAAAACTGACGTCAAACCCGAGTCTAAGTTGTCAATTTTGCATTAAGAACTTCACGTTTGTCGGAATAAAGAACAAAATAGACTAACTGGCTCCACGGTTTAGGCTAGGTCTAAAATTAGATCTCGTTTTGTAATAAGACAATTTGTGTTTGTTTTTAAAACATTACACATCCATATCTTATCTTTAGCGAATTCGTCACTCAACAAAATAATTATCTTTAGAATTGGGAAGAAAATATCGCTTTATTTGAAGAGATAAGGATCGAAAGTTCCAATGTCAGAAGTCAGAAAAGAGATAAACAGCTATCGAAAGATTATGATGAAGAAATAGTAACAGATATGAAATATTTTGGCCCCAAAACCTCTCGCTTTATGTTCGTTAAAATATACGCAAACCAATTAAGTTCATCCCTAACTAGTAACTACTTTGATGGACTTCTTGTTACATTATGTGCACGGTTAAGACGTTATAGGGCGCTCTTTGCGTTGGCCAATGTTCGACTCCAATTAACTTCTGAATTTTTTCTTTAACTTCTTTTCTTTGAATTTTTTCTTTAACTTCTGAAAGTTTTGCATGATCATGCAACGAAAACTTTTGGAAATGTTGCCAAAATTTACGCAAAAAATTGGACGTACTTTGTAAGTTGTAATATAAGTAGATATTATTATCATTTTTTAATCTTTTGCGAGAGAATCTACATGTAGACATAATTTGTAACCAAGACATGACATCAAGAAAAGGTACCACTTCCACTTTCAATTTCTTCGAACGAAAACATTGTGGAGAGAGGTAGGTTGAAAAAGTTAAAAACGTGTGTAGTTGTTCTGGGACTAATAAATTGCACCTGGCACGTCTAGCACGAAATAGATGCAGTCGGATACATCAAGTGGCAACTCACGACAATGTATCTCAATGAAAATGCAATTCGTCTTACTGCGGAAAGGCAAATAATGTGGTAATCGGATGAACTAACATCACAACGACAACTAAATCCAATTTGATAGAGACCCTTCAAGTGGAAACGTATGAAGTTAATTTAGGACAATAAATAACTCTACATATACATTGGGAGGTCGAATTAAATTCGTATCCCAATTAAGTGCCCTGCGGGCTGCGGCAAAGGGTAGCGTTGCCAAAACGAAGTTTCGAAGCACCAGACGGATGTCTATTTGGACGACCTCATTTCGAAAACAACTGGGTAGACCTTCAGTACTATTCCGCCACTAATTAAAACGTTTTAAGGCTTTTTTTGCTTTATTAATCGTACGATTGCGAGGTTCCTGCCGCTAGCTGTAGCACCAATATTTTTTATATTTTTATGTCAAGTAGATTTTATTGCTGCAGAGCTCGTATTTTGATTGCTCTTCTGGCAAATTCGGTTTTAAATTGAGAGCAAGTGACAAGTTGAATAAGTTATGACTAGTTTACGTGTGAAATGAAATTGTAATAACTACTCAGTCTAAAGAATCTTTACTCATAAATCTACTTAAAGAACTGATTCGCTTAACAAAAGACAGAGACCAGATAACGAAATCAACCTTCAGTAGTAAACAGGCACAAAAAAACGTACCATAATTTACCTTAATTCCATTGCCTACCTTGAAACATAATGCGTGCTGTTAAGTAAGTTTAATCTATCAAACCACTACCTAATGTCCGCCATTTCGCAGTCCTAAATAATTATACTGTTTTGGAAAACGCTACTGTCCCCTAACCTACATTCTGACAATAATAAGTGACTTATGTAACCAAACACAATACGGCATTTTGAAAAAGTAAGGTAATGACTTAAAGGCAAACCGACTGGGAAATAACTTCTATGGTGTTACGTCTTTCCGGCCTATTGCCAAAAAGAAGTGGTTGGACGTAAAAACTTTGACACAATGCTTTGATGATACTTTAAAAGCATGGACGAATTAACACGTGGGGTGACGTGGGTTAAAAAGTTCGGAGCCGGAAAAGGTGCAATGTTGGACAAAACTATACAATGGCATGCATATCTGTCTCTCTATAGTGTAAGTACAATAAAGCTGAAGATTTTATTTTCTTGTTTGAATGCGCCATTCTCTTGAACTTCCACCCGGATTTGATATTTTTTTTTTGCATTTGATAGACCAATTCTTGAGGAAGGTATAGGCTTTTTAACATCACGCTACGACCCTTAAGAGCCGAGCAAAGAGGTCAGAAAGAACGCTAAGCAAAAACGGAGTAATAGCGCGGGCGGGCGATAATTTCATGCGGACGAAGTCGCGGGCAAGAGAAGCAAGCGTCAAAGAGAAGTGGATGGACGCAAACATTATGACACAGTAGTGCTTTGATGATATTCTATGCATGGAAGAATTAGCACGTGGGTTGAAAGTTGAAACGTTCGGAGGCGAGAAAGGTGCAATGTTGGACAAAAGTGATCAATACAATGCTATGCACGGTACCGATTTATTAAGATTTAATCATAGGAGTTGGGTAATTGAAACTGTTTTATTACTACAGAGATGTGAAAGAAATCTGTCTGAATATTTTTAAGATAAACGAAACGTTAATGTATTCACCGTCCGTGGTTCTTTTCATTAGCCTGATCGCAGTAGGTACAGCTGCTATACATACATACCATTCGTTCCTTTTCGTTCTTTCATGTTTGGTTATGGTAAGTTCTAGTTGGGCTCAATAAGCAGATAGTCTTGAGCTCATTGGCAAGCCTAAAACACAATTCTTGATATGACGTGATCTACTACTGATTGAATCGTTTTAAAAGCAGTCGGAATGCAGGTGGTTAGCCTTTCGAAATATTTGGCTATGTGTGCCGACATGTCAAGGATAAATGTGTAGACAAAGTTCATGCACGAGATCAGGCAATTAGTAATGCGGACATAGATATTAAAACACGCCTTTTATATTAATCTGCCTTTAAATTATGATTATCTTTCATTTGCAGATTAGCTCCTACGTTTTAATTTAGGAATATTACCTGAGGTACAAACATTAATGTAAAGGGTGCCAAGAAATAATAGGGCTTTCTGACTCTAGCTAAGATGTGAACTGTCTAGAAGCAAATTGAAGACATCTTTCTTTATCAGCCCTGGAAAGATTTATGGTTTCTTTTTTGCGTTTAGCAATGTAATATTCACTTTGAATAGTTCATCTGTCACCCAAACACCCGTATCAAGTTGGACAAAAGTATTGGAATGGAACAACTTTCTGTTAATTACACAGTACCCAGATGAATCGCATCAATTACTGGAGAATTTCAAATCTTTGTTGTTTTCACGTAGTTTGTTCAATACTATGGTGGCTATTCCGTTAAAAAACAACTTATAGCGTGTATACAAAGCAGACAATAATTACGGAAACTACTTTCTAGTGTGAGTCATGCCAACTTTGCAAATGACTAAATAACGCCTTGTTACAACTTTTTGTGTAAAATACGTATTCAAATATTTTAGCTCTAGACTTGTTTTATTTTTATTTTTGTGAACGGAATGAAGTGAAAACAAACATTTATCATTGAGTGGTGACTTCTGAGGCATTCACTCTAGGTTGCTTATCGTCTTCCACGATAACATTTGATCTAAATATGGTTTAGTTTACAGTTTTATAAACACGATAATCGCTCTACTTGTCGATTCTGTTCTAAAATTCCTAATTCGACTTCAGCGCCCGTACGCATTATCAATCCAATAACTTATCTGTTAAACCCTTCACAAATTACCTTGGAAACTTGTCCATAAATTGTTGAATATGCACGACCGAACAGTGTAGTATTTGACAAGCAATTATTCAAAAGTTAGAAAATCAGCGTTTACCAGTAAACAAGTATTAAGTACCTAAACGTTTGTACATAAAGAAAGCGAACCTGTGGTGCGAGTACCGGGGCTGTCTCTGTAGCCGCCGTTTTGCCGGAGTCTGCGTACACTAGACACAAGCACGCGGGCCAGCATGACGCCCGCTCTCAGCAGCCTTCTTCCCAATGTTAGCACAATTCTCCATCAGTCACTTGCTCCTCAATAGAATTGATACCGCGAGTCGTAACTCAACACTGGAGACACACGAGAGGGGCCCGGCGATTCACTGGGCCGTATCCAATACACGCACTCACAATATAATTGTTACCGCTCCCTGTTTTCAGTCACTACACTTTCGGTGACATGTCAACCAATCGTATGTTTTGAAAACAATAGTGGCCGTTTCCTACGAATCGAAATGTGAAGTTTCCAATGTGACAAACTTTATTCGATTTATTTAACTTTTGTTATCGATTAATATACATATCACTAAAGGCACTGCAAGATGATTGGAATGGACAGTTATTACTGCAATCGTAACAGATCACGTCGTCAATTATTCGGTTTGCTCGGGTTCGGTTACGGGTTCAGCTGAACGTCACTACGTGACAGTCCGTGTCTCTTCAAAGCTTTTACCGTACTGGCTAGAAGGCAGTAGTGCGAGCTCGGAAAAAAGAGAAAGAACGATTATGACGTACCAGAATCACAAGTCCATAACCGGCCATGTTGTGTCTGCGGTTATGCACCTTGCCGTGTTCGGTATAAGGTGCAAATTCTCGACAGCGTTGGTACCAGCTGTGTCAGTTTCCTCGAATGTTGCGTGTGGAAATTCGAGACGGATTGAGCAGCGCAGTCATTGAGTGTAAAAGAGATAAAAGCAAATATCGAATGCTAACGACGTTAGCCGATTGGAGTCCGACCGCCAAGGCCGACTCACGTCACGTTTCGCGAGACTAGACGTGCCTCCTGTATACAATAGGTATGTGCACGATTGTAGTTTATTGCACTTTGTTTGACTGTTTGAAAACTTACTCTAAGCAGTCCAAAATATATCGTGACTCTTATCTCATTAAGTAAGTCGTAATGAGTTTACGTGTAGCATAACAATAAAGGGTTATTATCGCCAATTAGCACTCAATGTTATTGTTTCTTGGTGATAATGATAACGCATACCATTGACAGATAATTTATTATTTACGTTGTGATTAATTTAGATAAGATAATTCATGCGAATTCGTTACTTAGTCAACAGCAGTTCTTAACTAAACAGCTGACAACAATACTCATAATAATGTCTCATAGAAACAAATTGACGTCAATGAAGTGCAAACAGGCACACGCAGGCATTATTGTTATGTTATTTATTAACAATGAACGATAAGAGTACCTATTGAAGTTTCAAGTGGAGAACAAAATAACACGTAGCATCATTGTTTTTCAGGTCCTTTTCTATTTAGGAGCCCAAACATATTTGGAAAATATTTGCCAGATGCTGAATTTAATAACAGTTTTCAATGGGTGTTTATGTAAATGTTTTGGAATTAATTTCAAGATTTGATCGTATCCTGCTTACAAGCAAACCGATTACCCAACGTCGCGTCGGAG
Source organism: Oligia latruncula (assembly GCA_948474745.1). Lineage (NCBI taxonomy): Eukaryota > Metazoa > Arthropoda > Insecta > Lepidoptera > Noctuidae > Oligia > Oligia latruncula. Next base: position 15,265,276 of record OX419691.1, on the reverse strand, counting down.
CACTAAATCCAATCGTATCATATTTTAATAAACATAAATTCGTCGTAAATATAAGTGTTGCGTCAACTTGCGTCGCGACATGAATGGACGCGGATATATACGAAAACACATAAAACATCAAAGTTTTCTCCACCGACATCCGTTTGCGCTGGAGCGTAGAGAGACAGATATGCGAATAATCTACAATAGTAACAATGTTGTGAATTTGATCTCAACGCCACATTTCTCTTTGATGCTATCCGTTTATGGATTTACTCGATGATTAAACAAGAAGCTCGTGTGTGTAACTGATTCTAAGTAATTTACTTAGACTGTTGAAGAAAGTAATGAGCAAGTTAAAAGAAAGTCCTAAGAAGACTCGTGATATGGATAAATAATTGATATGAGTAGATACGTTGATATGAGGCATTAAGTATAAGTAAGTAAGTAAGCAATGAAAGAAGCCTAAACTTTGGATGACAAGGACGAGGCTGAAAAGGTAAAGACTATGAAAATGTTAAAAATATACGGTAACCGAAAATCTAAGATGAGATGATGACACACTGCAGAAGGTTTAATAGCAAGCATTTCAAGCTTTATATTCTCTGGATATACAATGCCTGACCTATACCGTACTATACCTGCCCTGGAATAATTTTCCTGTCATTTAAATAATAAATTAGTAAAGCACTAAAAGCTATTTAAACTTACAAGGTAAATTAAACTTAGTTCGTAACTTTGCAGCCAGTTCCGGAGACGAGTTCCGGTTGGAACAAATATTGACTTAAGATAAGCATGCGACTATTTGAGTTTGCCTTGCTTGTCCTCAATCTCGAAAGATAACTGAAAATATCGTGACAGCTTTATACCTCTTCAAATAAAAAAAGCAACAAAACCACTTTTTCAAATAAATTGCTACTGGATTTGTTAAGATTTTATCGTTAATGTTATGCAAAATGAGACAAAACAGGCCAATGTGACAGAGGTTCCTCAACAAGATTTGCCGGCTTTCGTGGTTTTAAATGACGTCAGCATTTACACCTTGCTTGCATATAAAGATAGAGGTTTATTTGACAGTAATTTCCATTAAATGAACGTTTGGTGGCAATCAATACAAGATACTTACGTAGGCGGCAGATAAACGACCAACTTTGTATAGATGTGTGTATTTTTGCTCAAGTTGCTAAACTGGAGGGTAAGAATTCATGGCAAGTATTCTATTCCAAGCTTAAACCAGTTACATTTTCTAGCGTTTAAATGAAGGTTTTTGACCCGAGAGGTCTTTCTCGTCTGTTCCTAAAATGGACAGTTGCCATAATGCCCGATACGGTCTGACGACATTAAATCTGTGAGGGTATTTAAAAATCTTTTCGTTATATTTTATTGATTAACCGAAATAGGCAGCCACGTAATCAACCGTTTGCGGAAAGTTTAATATGTCTGACTATACCAATTTTCCGCCCACTTAACGAACTTTAATAGTATATGTAAGAAAATAAACTTTTAACGGCGGGATCTATTTACGCAAACTTTTTATTGCTATTCAAATGACTTCGGGAGTTAGATCTGAAATTAAGAAACATAAATTCATGCCACATATAAACTGCCATACTTTTGGAAGGAAATAACCGCATCACGCAATAAGATAATATTCCTGATTGCAGTTCTGACTTTCCGATAACAAGTTGACCTCCGATATTTTATCTATCGGAGTTAGAACGTTTCAAGAGCGCGAGCGCAACGACGATGCAACTCTAACGCATGAACTGAGCGTATAAGTTGATATCAGCTTGTAGGAGTGCGAGATTAACTACTTTCTTTTTACATCCCGAGGCAGAGGTGACTCGTCCAGTTTGTTAACATTAATGTAAATGTCATTGAATGCCGTCCGACCGGTTACGATGAATTTTTTTAATCGACAACTGCCTCTGGTGTTATTTTGAAAGCTGCGAATTAACTTTAGCGATCCTTGTAGTCTTCACGACTCGCCTATTAAAGCTTCTATAATGACCTTTTGATCGTCCATTGTGCAAGGAATTTATTAACGAACGTTATTAGCGGGTGAATAACTGCATCTATAATACGATGATCTTCAGAATGACTTCTATATTTAACTTAATAACAGGTGGGGTTTCCTTGTATCGGTTAGCAGAATCGCCTTGTAAGTATCAAAGAAGCCATTTTAATTCCAAGTGTTGAACTTACAAGTAGAAACGACTACCTACTTGAAACATACAACAAAGTCATTTACATAAGTCTGATTAACACAATACCCTCTTTCGCTTGGATTCAGTCGAATAATTAAAATGAATAATAATGATGATGAGTTGCTAATGGAGACTAAGATTTGAAATTCATATCTCTAATGCGCAGAACAAACGATTTTTTAAATAAACACTCTCACATAAACACCGATCTTAAATATGCTAGCTGATTTGCGAATAGGATTGTTCTGAGCATATTTATCGTACAAAAAGATCTACCGTATGTATCGTATGTCTATTTATCGTACAAAAATATCTACCGTATGTATAGAAAGGTGGTTATATTGCATGACTGCGTGCACGTTCGCAAAGCACATTTTTGTAAAATAATTTAACAACTAACAAAACACTTGAGCGGCCTCAACTCAATTGAAATCCAATCAAACCGCATCGTATCACGAGACGGACGTTTGTTTCGATGTTTAAAGTGTACATAGCACTATTACCACAGCGATGGAGGCAATGAGTTGAATTGACAATGTTGAACACAATTGACAGGCAGCCAGTGACCTGACGGCTAACGATGTGCACTGCGCACGAACACTCTTTATTTGTAATGCAAAACTGCAAACATCCTATCGTCACGACGACTGCGCATACGACACCCACATCCATCACAATACATCTAACGTAATTTCATATCACAATAAACATTTTACTAAAGGTATTTATTTATCAATGACGACATACGTACGACTCCTGGCTGTAATTTAAGGAGTTTATTTTTATTCTTTTATATTGGTCTAACTAGGAAGTAAAAAATTCATATAAGGTCACGATGACTCAATGCTCGACTTCTTGCTACGGTAACAAATTACCATGGCGTTCCTGTAACTCCTGTGAGTTCTCATAACATTACATATTTCATTACAGATAACATGTGTAAGTTTAAAATGTAACGATCCTTGGAATTGCTCCTTTGATGCACGACATTGTTTATTAATGAGAAACAGACTTTGAATATGTATAGGGAACAGGTTAATAAAATGAGCAGGAGTTGTTAACCCTTCGACGAAATAGTCTTCCCACGATGACAAATCAAAATATCAGTGACTAACAATTATTTCAACTGGTATTTAATTTGAGCTAAAGCAAAATATTTGGTAATATCAGTAACATCTTCAATATTAGAAGTTCTCTTGATTAAAACGGGGCCACTGCATTGTAGGAAGTAATTACACGATAGTGTAACACATTCTTTAAAACGCTGAATGACAGGGCAGAATATTGAGATTGAGATCCATATCCATTTCATCATCTTCGATGAGTGGCGGGCTGGTGTCGACATAATACATTATTTGTAAAGTTCTGCAAGCCCCGGAGATAACTACTCAACAGAATGATTAGGTGATGAATGGAATTGATGATATGGGCGGGGGCGTTAGTTAATCGACATTATTTCCATTTTTTTTGTTATCCAGAACATACAATTATTTCGTCAAACAAAAACTTACATCATCAGCAATTAGATTGTGTAATTGTCAGTATGAGCACCGCCGCCAAACTTATGTACCTCGTCTTTTGTTAGATTAGATAGAATCATTGTTATACTTCTCATTTTATGTAATGTTCAAGCATCGCGTAAAGCTGCACACATGTTTTTGCACTGCATGTGAAAATCGTAGAATAGAACTGTTAGTTTATCAGTTATCCAGATTGTAAGCGAAGCGAGTCTTTCATGCGTCACTCAATAGTCAATGTTGACTCAAATGTAGAGCACAATCAAATAGAAAACTTGCAAAATATGAAACAATAAGTGTTTAAAAAAGTTTAATGATGTTGCCGTTAGAGTGGAGACCAAAAACTCTGCAGCTGCACGATTTATAATCTGTATCTGGATACTGGATGGGGTAACTTGATGATATTTAAACATGGCGTGGCGGCGTTAAATAACACAATGAAATATACTAGTGTTTCAAATGTCTCAACTGTCAGAGCATTGTATGCTGAAACGAATTTGCTGGAAACAATCATTGTTGACGAGATGTAACAGTCGTAGACTACGAGAGTTATAATCAGTTGTAAAATTTAAAACACTTTTCTTTATTTGTAAAATTGCTTTGTTGGTAGATTTGAGAATAATTGATTTGAAAGTTAAGGAAATGCAATAACTGTACGGGTCAGGAAATGAAATAACTGTACGGGTCAGTTGGTCAACAAATCTCCTTGTCCCCTAAATGGGTCTTAGCGTACTTTACTTACCTGTCGTCGCTGAAGAAACGGTATTCAATCCATCAGCGGACATTTGCAAAGCAGTTATGCTCCAATTTCGGATAATTGCGTTTGCACTTGTTATGCGAAATCAAGCAAGAAGCCAACATAGTTGACCACTATTAGCCAACATGTAACATAAATAATGCGTGAAAATCTGCCGGCTATTAGTTGCGTGTGCAATCATTAACATTCGGAGCTTGTCTCATTATAAGAGTTGCCACACGAATTTATTGCTATACCGGACGGACCCAGTTGCTTGGAAAGGAAGATGTAGGAAGCAATTATTTTTCTTAAACACGTATTGTTGTATGAGATTACGAGTTGGATGTGGTAGTTGACACCTGGGTTATGGTTATGTATGAATTACATTTAAAACTAACGATGCGACATACATTTTTTGTAGTTTATAAGCTACTTCAACCATTTTCAAGTGTGATATAAGATGGAGCGCAGCCTCCGTGCCTCGGAAAACACGTTATAGCCGTTGGTCCCGGCTGTCATTCGTGGATCTTTGACAGTCGTTACGGGTAGTCAGAAGCCCAAAAGTTTGAAAACCAGTCTTACTAAGGGGTATCGTATTACCCAGTAACTGGGTTGTGGAGGTCAGATTTCCCAGCGCAAACAAAAAAAAAAAAAAAAAAAAAAAAAAAAAAAAAAAAAAAAAAAAAAAAAAAAAAAGGCAGTCGCTCCACGTAAAATACTGGTATTCAGCTGCATCTGGTTAGACTGGAAACCGACCCCAACATAGTTGGGAAAAGGCTAGGCAGATGATAATATAAGATGGAGCGAAGACCAGACTCAGACGAAGATTAGATCTTGGCATTTAGACGGGATTACTCTGGCGAATAGGTACGCTTTTTGAAAAAAAGATATTGGATTAAAATAAGAGACGGAAAATTCAACTTTATTTAAATAGGTACGGACTGAAATTTTTCCAGTGCCGAAAAGCTATTTGAAATAGCAATGTCTCTTTCTACTTTTAGCACCAGTATTATTATGAAGAATAGAAAAAATATTTCCGTGTGTTTTTTCTCGTGATCTCGCGACATCGCGTGACTTAAATATTTATTACCTGTGTAATTAGGACGTCGATGTTCCACTTGGCTCAGCAAGAAGATCTTACGTAGCAACCTAGAACAACCTCATCCGTGCTTTTTACCAACTTAAAATATGTATTGAGGGTACCCAGAAGAAAGTTTAATCATGCCTAGTAGAAATATGGTGGCTATTTCACTTCGTCAACCCGAGCAAAGACTAATGAAGCAGAAATTTTTGTAAAGAAAATCTAACAATGAGCCTACGTGAAGAAAAATTACACAGCAGCTACGTCAGCTGAATAATGAAGACCCACAATAGATTTCAGAATACAATATGGAATGGTAATTAGCACATTAGCAGTCCACGATTGGCTGTCTGTCTTTCTCAATCCCACGCTGGTTCTAGTCATCAAGTGTCGATGCTCATCGGTAGCGTTGGTCGTATTTATCGTTCCGTGTGGTTGGTATAGCTGGGAGTTCACGAGACAATCAATATTTGACGAAAACAGTCAGCGTCGTGAAGTTATCTGATGGCATTGTGAATTATGAAGCATCGGTACCAGCCACCAACGTCACCGCCTACGAATACCTAATACAATAATTTCGTGTTTACCTTCGTAGAATGTTCAGAGATAGTATTGCACATTGAAAGTATATAACGTTATAATACTGATTTTACAGTAATCTTCTGCTTTATGGTTATCGTGGCCTTAGTACCAGCCACCAGGGTCAGGTCAGGTTTATGTAAATAGTAGAACTATTTACGACTAAATAACGTCGATATTCAGTTGGATCTTATAATATGAGTTATACGGTGCTTTTCAGAACTTGCGTGGCTTAAGGTAAGAAGATATTTAGTTGAAAACCACATAATTTGTTGTGTATGTTGAACCACAAACTAGCGATGAAGTTTTGAGAAATATTCAGCACATTCATCACACAATAGCTTACATAATCACATGCTTAGAAAACTCAACACCAAATTGAGCATAACTGCCCGAGTCACCTTGGAGCTCCGATCATTCTCAATAGCAACTAATTCTCAAAGTTGGGGTCAAACAACTTGCCAGCGGCATGGTAATTACTTCCTTGTAATAACAAGCGGGTATCGTGATAGCTTTTTGTTGACTTTTTCTAATGGTGCACGTGCGAATCGCTCTAACCTCGAACGCGAGGGCGCTGTCCAGCAACCGTGAACGATTAATTTGTACCCTTCCGCCAGCAAATTTTTTTTAGAACGTTTACTTATGCAAAATTACATCATGCCCAACAGAATAACCAAACTTTACTAGTAATCAGTTTGAGAGTAAGATGTTTTAAGCAGTTCAGAGCTTGCACCAGTTTGTACACTTCAAAAGTACATATTTTGGAAGTCTATGAAAACTGTGTTTGTCTTTGTGACCCCGAGAAGCATAAAGGTAAAATCTCACATAAAAAAGAAATATTTCAGTGTCCACCCTCGCAACGTTATGCAAGAAAAATATTATGTCCACTAAAACATAATTTCACTTTCTTTTGAACCACAGACGGCGTAGGATGGGCGTGACGCCAGCGGCACGTAGATTGCATACTTTCCCTGTTTTTATGGGAATCATGGGGGCGCCAATGATATAACAATAATGTGAAAGCTATAGAGAAACATGTCACATTTTTGTATGCAAAGTATTTCCAAAAATCTCGGACATGTCAACCTATTCGAACAATCGTAACAGAAGCCTGTAACTTGTTTGGAAACGGCTCACTTCCATTAAGGAAAGGCAAATAACAAATGTTTGTCTTTCATTCTATTAAAGGAGTCAAATAAATGTGAAACGTAAAAACCAATGCATTGAAGTCTTTATTTACGAGTGCTTCGTTGAAACGAGAAAGTTTTTATGCAAAGCTTACAGACAAGTAGGTACTTCGTAAAAGACTTGGAAGACTAAGAAAGAGGGTAAATTATTACTTTTATGTAAATTTAGTAATGATAAACTAACCAATAAGTATGCATGTAGCGTGTTACCGAACACGGGCCTCTCCCAGTTTCCATGAGCAAGCCCGGCTATCGTATTGGTAATCGGGATATGAGTATGACGCCATTAGCAAACAGGTGGGTGCGACTACCAATCCTCCAGACATACTGATAGGGGTTTGACTATATTGAATCATGAAGGTTCTATACAAGATGAGTTCATAAAAATCAGTGCTTTCAAAATATACACCTAAACTTCGACCTTAAAAGTGTAGAGTGGGTGTTCGCCAGTTGTTATTAGCATTGACACACATAATGCTTTGCAATTGCAACGACATTCTCGGCAATTCGACTCGAAGAATAATTATAATGAGCATGTGGATATTGCAACAGCTAAGGTTAATTCGTGGGTAAAGCGGAACTTAAAACAATATTGTAACATAGAGACAAAGGGAACGGATTTAGCTTTTGTAGCAGTACCGCAGAATGATCTTGGCTTAACTTTTTGTCTCCCGTGGGAGTCGTTAGAAAAGCTAGCCAGCCAACCTGAACACTGATAACATTATCAAGTAAAAACTCAAACTTTTGTCTTACTTTATCAAAGATTGCAGATAAAGGAAGTAGTTAGTAGACCGGTTATACCAAGCGGACACTTGCAGTAGGCCGAGGAAACTCAAGATGAAACAATTAACCAATTTAAAAATAAAAAGATTTATGTTTGTTTTCTATCACAGAATATAATTATTATTGTACAGTGTACACACATGTTCGTCACGCTTTTTACCTTCAAAAATAAGTAGAACTTCAAGCGTAGCAGCTTTACGATATTTTGACACAAGTCATGTGGGCTTGGGTGATTAATATTAATTAAGTTCAATAACTGACAAGCTGGTAATAACTGCCTATTTTCTTAGAAATAAACAAAATCTTGAGAAGATAGCAATTTTCTTTTCATCATATTAGTATGAAAATTCATTCAAATGAGACACCTACAGCCATTTGATTTATGCATAGAGATGTCAGTGGTAATTATCAAATGATTGACGACTTTATGGATAACAACTATTATAAAAACATTTAGCTTCTATCCAACGCCAATCATTAACAGTTCAGCTTAGGTCAAGTTTGCTCGGCGTCCACGCAAGGTTGGCCGTTGGAGGTTTAAAAGCTTGGTGGTAAAGGGCAAGCTTAGGTACCTACCGCTTCTACCATCAATATCCAACATTATGTTAATTAGTCATGTGTTCAAAACTTGGTCTTATTTACCTTAAGGTCGAAAGTGTGAGGAACCTTTGTATGTTTTTGCATATTGGACTAGTCTAGACTAGTGTCTCTGCCAGATCGAAAACATGTATAAAAATGTAGCTATCAACAGACTGACGATGTTTTTGCTCATAGAGCGAGCAAGTAAGGTTGCACGAACTTGACAAAAAAGCTATTATTACCCTGTCACCACTTAGACAGTTTTCTAATTTACAAAGTCAGCACGTCATAGTTTTGCACGTGCGGTTTTAGTAATCCGTTGACATTATACACTTCTCTGTATCAACCCAAAAGGCCACTTAGACTGCATTCATTTAATTGCAATACAGTCATATTGATGTAACCCCGTATTGGTCCAGATGCTTAACAACTGTTCTTTTATTAAAACTGGCTCGTTAATACGCAGCTATTTTTTGAAGTTTCACATACAGTTCAGAGCAAAGAGGCTGTAATTATTTAAGTTTTCGAGTTGGGTGTTAACAATAGCAGATGGAAACACACTAATTTGTCCATTGTGCCAACTACCAAGAGACTGGCACGCGTTCTTGCAAAGAGAAATTTGACAATGCACTTATAAAGAAAGTTTTATAAGTCATCAGAACGTGATTAAAACAAACGAAACGTGTTTGCCTCGCTAATTAACTAATGAAACAGTTGGTGAGCTGATATATTTAGCGCGAAGCACGCATCCGATATCTTTGAGAGCGGGATGTTGGTATTTATGTGTTTAGCTTGTATAGACTAGACCGCGTTCTTGATCGTGCTTACCTTACTCATATCATGAGTGCTTTTATGCAACAATACAATACCTGAAGCTGGAATTGATTGCGCTTTTTCCAATGTAATTTTATTAATTTCATTCTATTAGATCAAATAATGATCCTGATTTACAATTGACATTTTCGTGTCATTTTTCTCCGGAAAGGCCTGGTTTGTTAGCGTGTCATGTGACGTTACTGATTTAAATATACATATTTTGCATAATGTATAAACATATAAGTATTGATACAATCAGTGGCGGAAGACGAAGAAAGTGACACAGTAACACGCTTGAGTCGGAGTGGAAAGAAGCGAGAGTAATCGGATGACGTCTGCGATCACAACAGGCGTGGTTGTTGACCTCAAGCCTTAAAACACAGGAACTTGCCAATTTATGGTCTCCTGGGGTAAGCAACGTACATTTAGATCGCTCTCCATAAATTAGAACGTTTGACAAAATTAGGTGAGGCATCGTCGAAATTGCTATTTAATTAAATTAATGAATGTCCAGCAGTCACGCCATACAAGTCCGGCTATGGCAAAAAAAAAGTGAGTACACAAAATATTGTTATTAGTAGGATCATACTAACACTATTACTGTCAATGGGAGTAGACGTAACATGGAATATGTTATTATTATGTAGGTATATGTATAATACACCTGTCAGTTTTGACGGTAATTTACTAAATCATAATTATGACGAAAAGCAATTTAACAACGATCTAATTTCGCAATTCGTACTGACAATGTTCAATTGTGTAAATGTGGTAATGAAAGCACGTTAGCGATTTCAGCCCGCAGAAGAGATAGCCGTGGTTTGATCGCGTAATGACTTACAGCATCGACTCAATCAGGACAATTATTCATTTCGCCCCGAAATAGTTTATCTAATAGAATTGTTTCGATATTTTCAATTACGGCTCTCTGCGGAGTAAATTGTTAATTCAAAATGACCCAATCGTGTGGCCGCGTGTAATAAGAGCCATTTTCAGGAAAAAAGATCAGTTTTTTTACGTCTTTTGTTTGACATTTTGTACTAAATCCTCGTTTATTTTACATAAATAATTAAATATGTTATGGGGAACTTTACACTTTAATTTTATTCCTTCTTCAAAAGCTATAACTTAAAATTTAGTACCTACTATCAATATGTTTGTTCAATCTCAAAATTACTGCATGAATGATCTAAGATTTAACGTAACAACTAAGTCTTTGACTGCTTCTCTCCATTTAATCTACACACATTAACATTCAATTCTATTATGTTAACATAAAAGGGAAACAGTTGCTTAACACTAGGAAAGGCAAATTGCTGACACTTATTGCGTCGGTTACTACAAAATTACGCTTTTAACCAAACGAATAGTGAGCAACCAAAAGTGCAAGCACCGAAGGACCTCTTTTAAAACAAAAGATCTTTTGCTGACCAACTCATGAACATCGCTTGGAAATTGGAATCTGCTCCTGTATTGGCTGTGATAATTCGAAATGGATCCATTTTGCCAAGACCGTTGGGGCATTGGGGCTTATTTACCGTGTTATGTTCTTAACACAAGAATCCACGTCTTGCTAAAATTCTGCCTTCTGTTCTTTCTAATATAGCGGCAATTCCGCGGCAACGATCAAACTTCTGCGCACGCGCAACACGCAACACAACTACTTTCGCCGATTAAAATCCGACGCCGTCCGAGATATTGTACGTGACAGACGTTTAACGCGTACCTATTACGAAAGTACGTCACGATTCATACGAATAATCTATTTGATACCTAATGATGTTTCGTGATGCCCTCACGATGTATTCGCATGTACCTATACGATTTAAGAGCTTAAGTAATGGAAATTTTTCATGAAGCTTGGATAACTGAAGCATAAAAAATTAGGGCTTTTTCTTTTGTACAAAAATTTGGCAAAAAGTAAATAACTTCACACGTACAAATACTATCACTTTCAAATTCAGAGGCTTGTCTTGCCAATTACTGTGACCCTATTAATCGAGGCAGCAACTTATTCAGAAGCAATTTAAATATTTATTAAAAAACGACTCGTTTTAAACTAAACAAACATGTCTACTTCATCAGAAAGAAACGGGTTCTCAATGTAGGCAATCCTGTCTATGGCTTCTGATTGATGAAAGCCGTGGAATATGGCAAAGGATTACTTTCCGGTGCCATCGCTTTCTCCTTATAGAATACCAACCGATATATCAAAATTAACAAGCAAATTGCTGCCGGGGGCAACGTATGGACTTAAGCACAAAAGCTATAGGTACATTATAAACTTAAATCGATACCGGAGTGAAATTGGACCGGAACATCGAAAAGAAATCGATATCTAGCGATGTGGTTTAAGGCAATTTTGAAAGCTTATGTCTTACTCTGCAGTCCATATATTGGCTATAAAAGAATAATTTTATTGATACTGCACTTCTGGTAAGTACTTCCGAGTCTGCGGTGTGGAGAAACCGCATTGGTTTTTATATTATCGATCGTATAATGTGATTGTATCATGTTCTGCAGAAATAGGGATCCTTAGGTGCACTGGAAGTATTTTTTCTTTGCGCGCTGTATTTCAGTTTAATAGAAACTGCTGTAAATCTTGCATCTTCCATTCTTCAGGGGAACAATTTGAAACGGTTTAACACTTTTTCAGCAAAAATAGCTCAGTTCAGAGAAAACCAGGAGAAAAACAGGTGATCCCTGGTGGACCTAAAAACAAAGAGTTATGTCTCTTTTATGAATAACAATGAAGAAATAAATGTTTTAAAGCGACGTTAAGTATAGCTTACATTAATAGCGTCGTATCGAAAGCGATAAATACACGAATACCAATTATAGAAATGAAAGACAAAGAGATTTGGTAATACACACATAATATGCACCGTAAGCCGATAATATCAACTAAATTGGCATTAGCGATCAAGTCGTGAACATTCATGTACGCTCGTGTGCACATAATTAAGTTACGTTTGTTATAGGGAAAGTTATGTAACTCAGCGAAAGCTCTTGATATTTGAACATCGATTCAAAAAACTGACACTACCTACCCACGTTTACTTTGCTAGTATCGACTATCGAGCTAATAAGACATGGCTACAAATCGACCATAAATGACTCACGATTTTTAAATCGCTACCATCGATACGGTTAATTGTCACGAATTTGTCTTAAAATTAGCGTACTACGTTGAGTGGGTAAGTAGAGCGCGTCGCATTGAATAAAAAAATGTCTATTGTAGCGGCTGTCAATCAAGCGATGTGCAGTTTTATTTTGTGTTTTTTTACATTTTTTCTAAGTTTACTGTGACTTTCTGTGCAGAAAACACTTTCCATTAATTGGCTGTTGAATGGAAAGTCTAACGCACATTGTACACTTTTCACATCTTGTCGATAAACAATAAATTAATGCAAGTCAAGCTTGCATAATTACAGTTCTGCATCATAAACTTTTATTTGAGGTAAATAATTCCAAACCGCAGAGCGAAGTTGTGATAACAACAACTAACTTTGTTTTAAGAAGCCAATTTTAAAGGATATGAGGCAATGCTACGCTACGACTGTCTTAGTAGTTACCATTATTACCACTAATCAATAATCTGCCGTAATCGCTACGAACTTCACTACAGATACCAAAGAAATTGCTGCTGATCAAATCAACTTAACAGATTACTGCAGAAAAAGAACAAGGTGATGCAGTGTAGTAGTTTTCGAATTGTTCTCCGCCCCTGTTTCGCGTGCTACAAAAGGGTTGGTAATGTTTAGGGATCCACGAGGTGGGGCTTCATAAAAACGCGACCCACTGTCTTTGCCATAAATAGGTTAACGACGTGTCATGTCGCCTATTCCATAACAAAATATGTAATCACCTCTGTCACGAACTACGAAAATAATTGTCACTATTTACGAGCATAGTTGAGCTGAATTACGAGGTGAACTAGTTTCATAGAATGGACTGTTGATGTTGGTCTAAATATTTGCACATTTAGATGTTCCTTTTTATTACATTTATCTTTCGCTATTATTGACTGTTCGCTAGACTTCTACGGCGAAGAAGGTTCGAAATAATTTGTATTATCTGTAGCACTAAATACACAGTTCGGTGTGGCAGGATATAAGTCAAGTCACAACATAATATTTCTGGCGTCCACTGCTATTAATATTAATAACAATGTTAGTATAACATTGAGTGGTGTAGTGTGACCAGTTACTGTGAATTATATGCCCCAGTCAGAATATTTCGATAAGGTACAACCAAATGTTCAAGGCAGTAAATTTATCAAGCCAGGTCGCAAGTTTGTTTGACAGAGAAGTATAGCAAACTAGACCTCTAGTGGCACTTAGTGGATTTCTCTCCGTTTGATCGTTCGGAGCACTAATTCCAAGAAACCCGATCGGCAATGTCAACTTGTTTTTCGAAAGTTCTACAATTTCAATATGGCTACAATCAATAGTTATCAACAATACAAACCGCAAATTAGTCGATTATAAATCAATCCAAACTGATGTCAATTGTTTCGAAGATAATGTCTGTAACAACTCGACAACTTTCTGACAATATTCAAAGACACATTAACTGTGACATCAGAAAACGACCTGAAGGCCAATTCTCGTAATGTAAAACGTTTAAAATCTAGTCGCAGTCTCATCTCGGCGACAAACAAAATGTCAAAAACTGCTTAAAAATGTAGGGAAATTACAGGTATTTTTGACAGATTGAGACTGAGATCAGACTGTGAACGTTCTTAAAATCACGAGAATTGCCCCTCAGTTATATGCTCAAGAAGTATTAATTGCTTTATCGTGGTATAATCACAACAGTGGCAAGTGTCCTATATAAAAACTGGTCACAACATAGTAGCATTGGAGTCGGCTCGGCGAAATGAAACCCCGACCGGACACGATCGCCGATATCACATTAGAAAACCGTTGGATAGGTACACACCTCGATGCATATTGGTTACACCAGTCGAGTTCACAACCATGGCGGCTAATTTGTTCGAGTCAAGATCAACTTGAATAAAAATAGAGCGATCTAGATCAGCTAAGGTTTCTACTTAAACGTGGCAGCGTCATTAGGTAAGATGTTGATAGGAAAACTGCAATTAGTTTATTTATAGGATGAAACAGTTTCTAATCTGTAAATGTTTTCATTCTCATAGGTATTGGATGAGTCAACTGGAAGTAACCGGAACAGCACTAGTTATACTTAAAAGACTAATTAAAGCAGGACCTACCTACTATGATTTTCTATTTGAGTCTCTAATGCCTAGGTTTCTACTTGATATCTCGATGATAAGTTTTCAAGACCCACTTTATTCTTGCGAGGCAAAAAAGCATTCGCAGTACCTAGCGTAGAGCAAAATTAATGGAGTCCACCAAATGAGAATTTATTCTACTATCATTCATAAATTAATTTGCTTTTCGGAGCCGGGGCATATTTTCCTACTAAGAATTTCTTCTGGATCCAAGTTATGTTAAATATGTCCCAGCGAAAATTAAATATCAGATGAATTGACAATGAATAATTTGATTAAATGCGCATATATTGGAAAGAAAGACATAATTAGAAGTAAAGATAAGATATTAACAATACAATAAGTTATCGAAGAAACTTTAACAAATTACATCATCCATGCAAACGAAATTAAATTGACCACTATTAACAGCCCATCAATTTGATAAGAGTGATATCTTTCGAATAACGAAATGCTAGAACCGATTAAATCAATATTAAGATTGGATCGGTATGATGATAGTTTTGGTAGCAGAGGCAGTGTCCATTAAAAATCATCGGTAATGCTGATGATCGAGATAAAATCATTTGTAAGTGGATTGCATAATGGTTCATTATTTAACCCATTGTTGGATATACCGGTTTAGCTATTCATTATGACAAACGCCATTATGAACGTTATTGATATCTATGGGTTATCTCTTCATAAATTATCTTATGTCATTACTTATCGTGCTTATCAATTTGCTTGAGAGCACAAAATACAGAGAGTACAGAAGTCAATCTACATACAAAGTGCGCTCGAGCAACGCACACATAGACACCGCTCACGGACACGTTATCTCGGACTGGTTGGGACTAGTGCGAGCGCGAGTGCCATCCGCTTGAGACACGCGTCTGTGAAGTGCAAAAATGGAGCAACAAAAAAATGGCTATCTAACCTCGATTTATATAATAGTTTCCTATTTTTAATCAGTATAAACGAAGTACCTTTTTTGTAAGGTAAATTCACGCCACCAACTACTATTATGTAATTTGAAAACATGATTTTTTGTTTGTGTAGATATTGTTTTTTTTTTGTGTCATTTGATAGGTTTAGGTCTAAAACGGATAGGGCAAAATAAATTGTGTAAATGGGGTAGTCCGTTTTGAAGTTATTAGGGATTTTCGATAGTGAAAATTGACAAATGTAAAATTTTATATGTTTTTGTTCTGTAAACTTTTTGTATTGTAATACTATGTTTATTATTTTGCTTTAATATTGTAGAATAAGCTCAACAATAAATCAAACAACTAGATACGAGTGCCACTACCACGATAGTTTTTTGTGCATAAGCCAAAATTGACAACCATAGCGCGACCGCCGAGGGTCGCGTAGGTATGAAAAGTGAAGTAGGTACCATACATGTGATTGCCTTCTGTACTCTCTGTATTTTGTGGTATCTATGTTTTATTTATTTGCAAGGAGAAAGATGTTTTCTATATCGGTATGTTTTTATACAGGCTAGACCAGGGATCCTCAAACTATTTTGGACAAGTGACCCCTTTTCCAAAATGAACTGTTACCTCAGACCCCCATGGCCAAATTACCTAAGCTCGAACTCATTATCTTGCACAAACTTGTCCACACTGACTTGCCGAGTTTTTCATCTTGTACGAACTTGAGACTTTACATTACTACAACAATGCTATTTCCTAAAAAAATATTAATTATTCTTAGTACACGTAACACAACATAAACAATACAGTACCTACCTACCTATCTTAAAAGTTTTAAATAAGAACTTGTATTAATTTATTAGGGGTCGATTTTTAGACCTCGTCGACCCCCAAAATCAGTTTTCGTTTATGTCGACCCGTAGGAAACCGATATCGACCCCAAGGGGGGTCGATATCGACCACTTTGGGAATCCCTGGGCTAGACAATAACACCTTCGATGACATCATTAACAACATTCATTTTCATGAGCAGATCATGGTTCTTTGTCCTTTCAGATGTATGATCGTAAACGAAGCATAATGAGTATGTAAGTATCGTAGCAGGTGGCGTTCTGTAGTTTCTGCCTATCCCCATAGGAAGGAGCATGAGTTTATATGTGTATGTATTATGGATTTCAGAATAACTTCTGTAATACTGACATCATTAGGTAATACGTGATGTTACTCAAACGAAATTCGGAAAACCCGATAAGAATAATTGAAGGTAAGGTTTATGAGAATTTCTTAATATATGTTACTGTGAAATTACAAAAGAAACCTCAAATCCAATTAGGTGTACCAATATATCTTTTGTTGTTCAAAGTTGTACACGGTTAAGTAAGTACTCATATATCTATACGAACGGACTGCGTCAACGTCAGAGGCAACTGCAGCCGAAGACACGCGTCTACGACAACGTGCCGCTCGTGTATTTGAGCACCGTACTCAATTACGAGTCTACGGCTGCCGTCGACAACGCGGCGCTCGTGTATTTGAGCACCGTACTCAAATACGCGTCTACGGCTGCCGTCGACTACGTGCCGCTCGTGGATTTGAGCACCGTACTCAATTATCTACGCGTCTACGGCTGCCGTCGACAACGTACCGCTCGTGTATTTGAGCACCGTACTCAATTACGCGTCTACGGCCGCCGTCGACAACGCGGCGCTCGTGTATTTGAGCACCGTACTCAATTACGCGTCTACGGCTGCCGTCGACAACGTGCCGCTCGTGTATTTGAGCACCGTACTCAATTACGCGTCTACGGCTGCCGTCGACAACGTGCCGCTCGTGTATTTGAGCACCGTACTCAATTACGCGTCTACGGCTACCGTCGACAACGTGCCGCTCGTGTATTTGAGCACCGTACTCAATTACGCGTCTACGGCTGCCGCTCGTGTGTATGCTATTGCTCATACATCATTATCTCTCTAGATTCTCTTCGAAAATATTGAGATTGTATGATAGATAATTATGTAGATACTATCTTTTGTGGGAAAGGCCTATCCTCAAAAGGCAATGCCACAGATTAAACTAAAGATGTTATCTACTCAGATATTCCCACAGAACTATGACGGATCTAGCAGTTAGATCAATTCTATAGCTAGTATTTAAATCATTATTCTCAGTAAAAGTCACATGATATCACTACTGACCAACTGGTTTATTATGATACCTTTCAATAATACGATTAATAACTTCATCAGTAATAAATATCAGGTAGGATACTCAAACTCAAAAGTGTTTAAGTATTTCAATTAAACCTTGTACAGGCACTTTTGAATTGTCAAAATGAAATAGTCTGTCAGTTAGTCAGAAAGTTGAAGCTAGTTGCCCATTCCAAAACGTAGATCTCTATGGAGAAGAACGGGCAAGAAACTCCATGGACATCCTTTAAAATCTTAAAATTACAAAATCCTGGGTACATTATTCTTGTTGCTTCTATGTGAGAAAATTGTAAAAAACTGGCCAAGTGCGAGTCGGACTCGCACACGAAGGGTTCCGTACCACAAGGCAAAAACGCAGAAAAAAACACGTTTGTTGTATGGGAGCCCCCTTAAATATTTATTTTTAGTATTTGTTATAGCGATAGCGGCAACAGAAATACATAATTTGTGAAAATTTCAACTGTCTAGCTATCGCGGTTCTTGAGATACAGCCTGGTGACAGACAGACGGACGGACAGCGAAGTCTTAGTAATAGGGTTCCGTTTTTACCCTTTGGGTACGGAACCCTAAAAAAGACAAATGAAGAAACAATTCAAAATATAAGATTAAAAATAAGCCTTGGCAGTTAAGAGATGACCAGTCTCAAGTTCTCAACCGACGGCGCCCGTTCACGAACATGACGCGTGGATCAGCACAAATCCAGCTCAACCATTTTGTAGGGAACCGAATGATCCAACACACGCGCCACCATCGGTGAGCATGACACGTTCTCAACTGCCATGCTCTTTCAAGTCAACATCAAATATAATATACTACGTCTGGAATTGTTATTCTTTGAGACAATACCTTGCTGTTAATACCATTACATCATTTACAATATGAAATACCTTAGAAGGAAACATGTAAGCTGGTTGAATGTCTAGCAGACGTGGCCTTCTCAAATTCTTTATTAATAAAAACCGGTCAAGTACGAGTCGGTAATAACGGGTTTTTTTTTTGTAATGTAACTACAAATTTACGGTTATCTTTCTTTTTTTGTGATACATAACATGATCTTGGTTCTTCCCCAATTTCATGATTCTAGGTCAAGGGAATCAAAATTTATAGGGTACCTTCCTATAAATTTTGATTCCCTTGATAGTGTCGAAATATACGTTTTTTGCGGCATAAACGGCCTTATCTTTTGTTTATGTTAACTTAGAAGTTTGATTTCTTCGCATGCTTCAAGGGACTGTAGACCTGAGTATATGGTTTTAATTTCAACTCGATACCTCCACGCGTTCCCGAGATAAAGGGTCTTGACAGACAGACAGACGGACAACAAAGTGATCCTATAAGGGTTCCGTTTTTCCTTTTGAGGTACGGAACCCTAAAAATAACACGTGGGTGGGTCGAATCAAATAACTAAAACTAAATAAGCTAGGCTTTATGACTCGAGGTCATAAAAACAAAAGATACGTAAGTAATGACTTTCGTCACACAACATTGCCAAATGTATCTAGTATGTAGGCAGGTAATCAAATGAGTCAGTGCAGTCAGATGTGATTTGCAAGACTGAAGGACTTCTCTTTATTAGTGGTTGTAATGGTAATCATATCACTAGGTTTTATTAGGTTTTTATTTTTTATTTATCCTTTTGATAGATTCTTATTTTGTAAATGTGAGGACTTTGTAGGCCTTGTAGACTTTAGATCTGTAGACCATTTTTTATTTTATCAAGTACCTGATACTTGTTGACAGGCCTACGCTATCCTCCCATACCTACTGTAATTTGAAAATATTGTAAAAGCCAATTATTTTTAAAAAGAGTAACCGTGGAGTTTCTTGCCGGTTCTTCTCCATAGGAAACGACCAATTGGAACCGTGCACCTAGCTTCTGACGTTTCATAAGTGCCCATGTAGGCTTATGTGAAATAAAATATTTTGATTTTGATTTTGATAAATACACGAGTTTTGTCGTTTCCTTTAAATGACTTTATTTTAAACAGACTAATTCGTCAGGGAGGAGGTAGGGTCAAAAAAGGTCTTATTACATTGTTTTAGGCTCTAAATAAAAATTCACATGAAAATGTAAGCCTCGTTACCCTTAAATATTATCAAACAATCGCGCTTAGTATTTTTAACAGCGCCCTTACCCTTTCAAACCCTTTTGTTTTCGAACTAAACAAAAAAGGGAAAAGCTTGAGCATTAAATAAATATATATTTCAATTCTACCATGCATTCTGGTAAATACTGACATTTAGGCATAGACGGAACAACAATACTTTATTTAATGAGGCTAACGACGATGACTAAACAAAATTATATAAAACTAACATATTTGTATTTATTTTTATAACAATATGGATGTTCATATTTACGACTCTTAAACAAGTAGATAGGTACCTACTTACACGAACGTGGCTTTTTCCACGTGAACACGGGGATGCCCAAAGCCACGTCACGCATGCGATCGGCAGCTCGTGTAGGGGCTCAGATTTATGTCCGAAATTAGCAGAAATTCTCCGAACAAGCACGTGAGTAAAACCAACAGACTTCCACTGCACATGTTGCAAATCAGTAGTCTTCTCGTCTCATATCGTCGCTCGCATGACTAAAAGTCCTATCCCATTTTTCAAATTTTTTGGCTGGTCTGAGTCAGGACTACGATCTTCTATTCGTGATTCTTTATACTTTCACTAACCGTCGTACCTTTGTTATTTGGATCTCAAAATATAACCATTTTGAAAGGCAACAAAATGTAAAGAATCACGAATAGAGTGTAGCCATCCCAACCCAAATCAGCTAAAAAATGATATAGGACTTTTAGTCATGCGAGCGACGATATCAGCACAAATGTTTCAAAAGCTCATGCCCTGATAACGTATAAGCCAATCAACAATGTGTTTTTACCCACGTGAACACGGGGATGCCCAAAGCCACGACACGAGTGTGATCAGCAGCTCATGTAGGGGCTCAGGTTTATTTCCGAAATTAGCAGAAATACTCCGAATAAGCATGTGAGTAAAGCCAACATACTTCCACTGCACGTATTGTTGTTGCCTTCTTGTCTCATATCACAAATGTTTCGAAAGCTCATGCCCTGACCAAATATAAGTCAATCAACGAGGTAGGTGGTAGTAGGGCTGACTGTACATCGGGGTAATTGCGTATCACACTAAGAGTAGCAATGGCTTTCATTTTGACAGTTCAACAACATTCATTGCGTTATTTATGTTGTTTAGGAGACAAATTTTTTGAACATATGCAGCTATGGATTAGCAATAACTATCCTTCAAAATCATCCAGATTGTGATTGATCGTGTGTTACGCAATTAGGGTACAGGCTGTGCTAAACGTACATTAAAGTACCGCTACTCTTGAACGTGAAGGCAATATAACTAATGGCGAACCATGGTTCACTTTTGTCATTAAAGGAGGACGCACCTAATTGCATCTTGATAAACACGAAAGTGAATCATTCAATGTTGGCTTTGCCATACCCTCCATCTTTCCGCCTTTTGGTTGAAGTTGAACCGAGCATTAATACCGCAGATTCTGCTGGGCAGTTCTCATGTTAATTAGCTAAATAGGAGGGTACTTACATGTTAGTGGTTACCACTCTGCGGTGACAACAGTGTGCAACAAGCGTGACGACACGGAAATGCGGGCTGCGTTTAGAAAGCCGTTTCGTTATTTGGTACGCATATGTGCACATTATTTCTATATGATCATACTATGAGTGAAGTGATTTAGCAGATGCATGTAGATGTAGATGTGTCCTGGTAAAATTTTCGAAGCCAACGAAAGAACCTATAGAAAGCTATTTTTTTTTATTTGGATTTAATTACTTTTTCCTTTTCCGACTAGACGGCTGCCCTTGCAAACGAATGTAGGGTTTCCAAACGTGCAAGCCCAACAAGTGAGTTGCTAGGAATTCTGCGTTAATTTAAACTACAAGTAGGTAGATTCTGAGTTGGTTAATCAATTAGGTAGCTATCGAAGTATAGAATAATATGCTTTGATTTGATTTTAAATCTGGTGACGCCAGAAGGAGAAAATATCTCAAATATATTTTAAGAATTATTCATTTCTGAGAAAATGATTTATAATGCCATTAATTGGGACCAATATTTACCAATGGCAGCTTCTAACAATTTAAAAAAACAAAACGATGACTAATACGCTGTCTGCCGTCTAGTGTACTTTCCTGTTCTTACAAAAGCTACTTGGCGACTAAGTACCTTCCATTTTATCCGATTAAAAATTCACAGGAGATACAGGGTGTCTTCATTAGCTTTTGCATAACGTTTACACAAGTAAGCACTGCAAACGCTAATATGTAGATACGAACGTTATAGATATCAACGTTGGAAGTGTTAAACTATTCACTTATCGCTTCTGTTTGTTAAGTACCTATCTAAGTACCTGTATATTAATTCTCGGGCAAAGATTTCATTAATTTTTATTTGAAGTCAAAGGTGAAGGTTAAAACTATGAAAATACTTATTAACTGTCAGTACAATCTATTAGCAGTTCGGAAAGGTAAATGGAGAAAGTAACTAATTACCGTTGAATAGCGAATAATGTAGTCATACACCCGGACATGCAACAAAATATGAGTGGCAAAGCTTTCATCTTTGCATTGGATACGGGCGGCTCAAATGAGTGTATACCACACCAGAAATGAGTAATCGATTAAACATCAATTCAAATCGATGTAAATTCGAGTCGATATAAAACGTAACAGTCTGCGATTTAGCGGTTAGAAATCTCAACTAAGAGGAAAGAATATTATAGACTTTTCCATTGTTGCATTCATAATGACAGTGATTAAGTGTTTAAGATCTGTAATCGGCCCCAACTTGGCTGCAACTCGTTTCGCATCTTAATGACGTGATTGGTAGACCTACAAAATTAAACAATGTTATGGGGATATAAAAAGTTGATTTAAGTATAGATAAATAGAGGTTACGTTTCTGAATTTGCGTTCCTAAAAAGTTGAGAAATATTACTTATAGAATGACTGACAAGACAAACAATCATTTCAACATGTCTCCTTTGTCGACTTTAAGGCAATTGATAGAAGTTTACAACAGAATCATTAAAATAGTAAAGTATTTATGGTAACATCGTGTTGTATTAAGATGGAACTGTCCGTTGCGATATCAGAAGTCAAAGATAAGCATCTGATTAGATGGAATACTTCTTAACCCGTCAATAGGCTATTATAACGTTGCGCAAAATGAACATTACGCCTTAATGGAAATTCTTCCATCTTCACAGAACTTCTGGTATCGATGTAACGCGAAATTAGTTGATGTAATCGAAATAAGGTAAAAAAGCGATTGGACTAGAACGAGCGAATGACGCAAGCCGAATGGATGACGGTATGTCACAGACAGCAGTACTTTACTTAGGTCTGAGGCAAAATGTGGTTGAAAAATGCATATTTTGAAACTGTTTTCCTGCTCCAAGTTTTTCCTGCATTACAAATTGAGTAAACTTGTCGAGTATTTACGAATTAAAATTTTGCTACCGTTTAGTAGGTTTGCAAGGCGCAATACTGAGCCCAAATCGGTTTATGCAGAAGCAAGATAACAGTTTTCTTACAAAAAAGAAAAAAGAAATGAATTTCTATTCGGCTCAAGTACAAAGCAAAGGTATATGAGATAACGTATCTGATTAGCTTACCCGTGCAATGTTCTCGCTAAGTGCACCACTACACGTTATCTATAACATTACATTACAACACGCACCGTTTTCCTCACTTTCTTTTTTGGAAACAAGATTTTTTTCATCGTTTTCCTTTTACGAGACACTTAATTAAGGCACATGTTTATAGATTAACTGTACATAAAAGTAACAATGGTAAGCGTGGAGGTCGCGACTTGCGGGCTGCAAAATATTTAGCAACTCTCTGAAACTGACTGGCTGACAGAGCCGAACATTGAGCATTGCCAACTAGGTAGATAGGTTTTGCCACAAGCACGCGATCGGTAGTTACGTACCTTATACAATTTTAATATCGAGTGTACACGAAACAACTGAAACTATGATGATTGTGCTGTCGATAGCTATGAATAATATTATAATAATTAATTTGGTAATCTCTAGAGATTTATTGATTAAAAAAATACAGAATTGCTAAGACTCTTTCTTTAAAAATTAAAACTTTGATTTGGATAGACGGATTAGGAAAAGGATTTCTTAACAAAAGCAATTAAAGTCTTAAGTTTATAATGGAGGCATTGAAATATTAAATCCAAAAATTTGGGACTCAATTTCTTCTGTATGTAGATAAGTTGGTGACGTAGTGCAAAGAAAATGGCTAGGTTATTAAAAATTATATAGGTTCTACGCAGTCTACGCAAAAGATCATAATTCATTACAAAATTGTAATAAAATTCGTAGCTAACGAATGCAATGCTGTCGAGTCCCATACAAAATGTAACTAGGTATCGTAGTGAGGGGAAGGTTCACGCGAGCGTCGTCCCTGGTACCCTGGCACCGACAGCAGCTACTCTGAACATGCGACCTTAGACGCTATAAAAAATCGTTTTCTTTCTTTATTATAGTTACAAAAAACAAAATTATTCTGCAACGAAAATTTTGCATTTTCTTAGAAGGTGTTTCAACCCGCACTGGGGCCGCGTGGTAGATTATAGTCCACTTTATCGCGAAGAGAGGAGGCCTGTGTCCCAGCAGCGGGAACATTATAGGCTGACTATGCTACACGACCTCGCGTTGGCAAACCTTTTATATTGAAGCCGTAATCAACTCATAAAAGAAAATATATGCATGAGCATGAGTAATACAAACATGGACGTAATTAATACGATAGCCTATTCTTTCTTCTGGATTATAAGTCATGTTGTCGATTATATAAGACAAGTTTCTTTATACAGGCTCCGAAATAAGTGGCTTCTTGCAACAAACACGACAGCTGCGCGGTGGCAGATGCTGCGCGAATACTTTATGTGGCGAGGCCCCTACAGCCTTATGTAAATAAGTTATTTACACAAAACAACCTACTCTACGTACATGGATGCATAAACGATCGCATCGCACAGGTGGAAGCGTGGGAGTAAAAAGTAGATATTACTTTACTGCACAATTAATACAGCGCTGGTGTCGTGGCGTTTCGTGCAAACTAAATTGTGTCAGCTGCTTGGCCCACATCGCATTGTCTCGTCGTGGGATCAAGATACTATTATTGTTCATCGGCAAACTGTTGGCAAAATAGAAAATTGTGAACAATGGCGTGTTATTTTTTAACTTCCCGCGCCGAAGCATTCGGAACCCGGCGAAGAATAACGCCTATACGTAAGAGCATGCGACTTTAATATCATCAGCATTTCTAGTCTGACTGTACATACTTTCACGAGGCAAACATCGGTTAATAATTAACAGTCGTAATTTCCAATTAAAATGTTTACAAAACGTTGTCGAGTTCAGCGCATGTAAACAATAGCAAATCTAAAGTTTCACATTGCTTTCTTCGCCGCATATGGAGTTGCATCTTTGTAGCATATTAAAGATGATGATAAAGTATCACGGAGGCAGGCGTCGCGAAACTGAGGAACCTAACGTTCGTCGATTGCTATAAAGATAAGTTCATATTTCGTACTTATCTCAACATGTAGACATTGCATATCAACAATAATTTTACATAAATACATAGGTTGCTGGTCGTACCATGGCGAAATCTTTCGGAATCTGGCAGTTAAGGTGGAGACGTACCATGTTTCGTTGGAACGAGTTTCACGTAGTAGGCAGGCATTTACTTCAAATATTCTTGCATATTTTGTAAGCACATGTTGGTAAATTACCACATATTACTTTGACGTGCTTAATGTTGCGAGTAGCTCCTTAAGCTCATATTATTATGGTGTAACACATAAGATACCGCAAATTATGTTTAAAATTTGTAATACTTTTTTCGGCTGAACTTGTGTTTTGGTGATGCCAGGTGTAATATTACTCACAAACATTTCAAAACTGAAATCACTTTGTTTTCTAATTACACCATTAGGTATAGAAAATGTAATAATGAATGTGAAAAAATAGAAACACTTCAATCATAATACCTATATGTTGAGTGGGAAAACATTTTAATAGTTTTCTAGTTAATTAATTAATTAACTAGGTATTGTCTTTTAATCTATAAACTTAAAAAAAAATATAGGCTCAACCTTACTATCATTGTTACCAGTTCATACATTCAGTTAAAAATTAACTGAATGTATTATATGAACTATATTTATCAGGAAAAAAATAACATAATATATGCAATAAAGATAAAAATAGCTATTGGTGCCGATTCCCTTGTTCACAAACTAAACTATAATCGCTCACAGCGCTCACATCATCTCACATTCGTTCCGATTTAGATATCACGATTATGACAGCTGAGATCTGTCAACAATTCGGAACGCCCGTGAGCGCGCTCACAGTGCTTACTCAATGTAAAAACGATATCATTACAGTATTTCTTTGTATAAACACCACATTTCTTCTTCTTTGGTTAGGTGGCGACTATCAGCCAGAAGCACAATTTCGAAAATGCCACGTTAGTTTAATTTTATGATAAGATGCAAATCAAAACAAAACACACTGACACATCCTCACACACACACACACACTGTCATTTTTGACAGCGCTCACGGTGATATTATTCCAGGGCATGGTCGGCGTTATCACAAGATGGCGCATGTCATGACGTCATCTATGACGATTCACGGAACGTCGTTATCGCGCTCACGCTAATTCGGTACGGGTTTAAGCACGCTCACATCGATTATTTCCCATCTCGGAACGCAGGGTAAATGTAAGTTCATTGCATCTTTTTCTTTCTACTTCATTAAGAAAAGGACAGAAGATAAATTTTCGTTTAGTTCTGTCAAATTAATCAGAGCGCCTGACACTACTCCATACAAGTTTAGACATGATTAAAAACTTGTCTACTAAAATTACCTACGTCAATTTACTTCAGGTGCTGATTAATTTGACAGGACTAAACTAAAATAAATTTATCTCCTGTCCTAATGAAATAGGTAGTAAGAAAAAGATGCACTGAACTTAAATTTAGTTTAGTTTGTGAACAACAGAATCGGCACTATTAAACATATTTTATAAATAGATCATAACAATGTAAAATAAATAACAAAGCACAGAGTTAAAAGTAACTTAGATAAGAAATAATAACAAAAATATTTCTAGAATTAACACTGACATTAAACAGCAGCTAGATAAGATAATAGGTACCTACTTAAGTAAGCAAATAAATACGGTACTTGGAAGGTACAGAGTGCAAGCTAGCAAGCACTTGCAAATGAAACTTAAGTTGATGTTATGTAAACTAAGCAAAGTGCAGCTCAAGATATGCTGTGATTCTTGGCATAGGTTGGTAACCTTGAATTATGTTATCTTGTGTGTTGTGACTCAGTGTGAAAATCATTTAAAGGATACCTATTTGTAGTTATGTAATCTAAAGGGTGACGGGAGGGTTGATGCGCAACTTGTTACCATGAACTTAGAAAACATGATTCTGAAGATAGAAAAATATAGTCTTTTATTATTAACCTTTTGACCGCCACAGTCATCTACCTATAGATGACAAACCAAAATGTGCCGAGAAAACGCCACGGTTCGACTACATGACAGACTTTGACGCCGAGGGCACGTTTTTTGACGTGTGTCAAAACGTTAATACAATTTTGCTGTTCCATACATTTTGCTTGCTCTGATTGCACTTTTCTATGAAAAACCTGTTTTTTTTTGGTAACCAACTTAAAATATCTCCTAATGGGGAACCATGTGCTGAATTCATGGTTTCAGTTTGCGTATTGTTGTTCCTGCCACCCTGTTTATTTATAAAAAGGTATACACATGAGATTGATAAACTCCAACACCGTTTGACCAATCAGCATGAAAGTTGTCACATATGTATTTTTGCATGGAAATGGTTTTTAAAGGGTTTGTCATACCCACAAGCGAGCGAACCCACGGGCAAGAGCAAGTATATTATATCAGAGTTGCGGACTGTTCTCCTACTGCTGGGAGAAAAGAACCTCCATTCTTTCAGGAAAATTAAAATTCCCCATGGTGATGGGTAGAGGTGTACCTTTATGTACACCCACATATACACATTAGGATACATTTATCATTATTATGTGCATATTATCATTATTATGTGCATATTTGGATAAAATAACACAAGCCTGGCCATCACTGAATTAAAAAGTTACTTAATAACTAATAATCAGGGTTACAAAAAGTTGCTATGATTTTTTTAGAATACACATACTACTCAGCATAATATTAAAGAATATTTACAGACAGCAGGATCCTATCTCCACTGTACAAGGAGAAAAAAAGTAATTTAAAAAAATTAAACCGATGTGTCTTGGGATCTGTATTTTAGTTTTATTTTTTTGCCACTGACTTCCGAAATTAAAGTTAATTCATAATTTTGAGTTCATTTCTTTTTGAAGTTGGTTTAATTTTTTTAAATTACCTACTTTTTTATTTCGTAATTTTTAGTTTTAAGTAAAAACTGGAATATGTGTTTGTAATAAGTAGGTAATAGTTTTGTTGTAAATATTGCACTAGAATTTGACCAAGGTATTGAGATGTTTTCCCTTTGATACTACACCCATAGCTCGTATCAATAAGCCAGGCCGTCACACTTAGGTACACGTATTATTCCATATTTTGAAAATTACTGAATCGCTTTTGATGAAACTTGCACTGTTTCCTAAGTTGAAATAAATGTAGGTAAGCCAATAAAAAAAAACTGGCCAAGTGCGAGTCGGACTCGCACACGAAGGGTTCCGTACAACAAGGCAAAAACGCCGAAAAAAACACGTTTGTTGTATGGGAGCCCCCCTTAAATATTTATTTTGTTTTTAGTATTTGTTGTTATAGCAGCAACAGAAATACCTAATTCGTGAAAATTTCAACTGTCTAGCTATCACGGTTCTTGAGATACAGCTTGGTGACAGATAGACAGACGGACGGACACACGGACGGACTGACAGCGAAGTCTTAGTAATAGGGTCCCGTTTTTACTTTTTGGGTACGGAACCCTAAAAATGGTCACGATTTGATTAATAGCTGCAGAGAAATGCGTGGACAAACATACATACATACGTCTATAAAATTTTGTATATTTGTTTGGAAGCCAAGCCCTAATAGATAGTCATATGTGAATATAATGCAATTCCAATAATATTACATACATACGTGTCGAATTGATAACCTCCTTTTTTTTTTAAGTCTAAAAAGTGTGGAAATTTAGAAGGACTACCCTTAAGATCACCCTCTGACCAAACTTAGCCTTGCAGTGGGCAAACCACAGGCTAATAATACAGGGTGGTGGGCACTTTGATGCACAAACTATAATGAACTCAGCGGGCCCCAGCTTATTACTTTTTTGTTGGTTATAAAAAAACAGCTGTTTCATAGAAAAGTGCAATACTTTCACCGTCAATTTATGTATGAAACAGATTTTTTTTTTAACACATAAAATATCAACAAAGGGGTGTACTAGAATCATGTAGGTACTGAATTCATGGTAACCGGTTGCGTGTCAATGTTTCTGCCAACCTGTATACACACTGGAATGCAGTCCCAGGGTCCACCGGTAATTTGTATGCTAAGATAAAAATAAGCTAAGCCTACGTCCAAGGTAACAATGCAACAAGTAAATATTTTATATTTATACAGCAAAGGACACAAAATATAGACATGCGATTTTATTACAATTTCCTGGTAAACAAAAGACTAGAAGGTTTAAGTTTCAATGTTTTTGAAACAACTACAATATATAGCAATATCTTGTTTGTGCACCTTGCAAATTATCTTGTATATTAAAAGCAATGATAAAAACAAGAAATTTTAGCCACTGTCTAACACTGAATGAATGTGGCAAAATAACACAAATCTCAAATGCATTTTGCGCATTAATAAAGATAATTAATGCCCTTGGGGTATGTAACCCCAATCTTAAACTCACTGGGGGGTAATCTGGCTTCAGAAAGTTGCAGTCGACCTTTAGCTGTATGCTAAGTACCCACTGTTGCAAATATCTTTGTTTCAGTAAGTTAGACATGTTCCAAGGTTAATTCAGACTAGTACTAAGTACAATTTAATAGATTGTACATTATTTCGTCCATATTTTGCTTAGAATGTGGACTCTGAGGCATAAACTCGATTTGGTAAATTAGATTAATTGTTTATAATTATTTAGGTACGCTAAATTTCATTGTGTTTCTAAGTAAAAGTGAGGCAATAATAATTACTTACCACATTATTGTAGTTGAAGGCAGTGGCCCCAGGCTCGAAGTATTCTCTGTTCATTTTGTCCCCCATCTTGGCAAATGCAATCACTAACTTTTTATAGTTTTAGGTACACACACAACCATAGTAAACAACAACATTATTTACTTATATATTGCTTAGAACATTTTTTATTATTTAAAGGAAATTCAATGACCGCTATGAGCGTCCGAACCAGCATCATTAATTTCATCTAATAATATCGGGATTTATTTTATTTTTTGACTTTCACGCATTTGCTTTGTACAATGGAATGATAATTAAATTAAAAACACGTATTATTTTAATATTTGCATAGGTAACACGATTAATAAAACTATTTTATTTTACTACTTCATAATTCTTGACAATTTACCTTGACACATAAAAAATGTCAAAGTCGCCATGTTTTCTCCACAGATAATGTTAAAAATATTTGGTTATGCACTCAAATAAGTTAGACTTGCATTCTCGATAACATGTTTTTAGCCTTGACGTCGGGTATAACAAATGTTCGACTTGAGTTCGGACCATGCTCATAGACCACGCCAAACAATCTGAAAACAAGGAACATACAATGCTACATGGATTTTAATGAATGTGGCGAATGAAATATAAGAAAGGCCCTGAGTGCATAATTCTTTGTATACATAATAAAACACTCAGGGTGTTATAAAATGTACCTATACAAAGAGACGTCTCTTCGATATCTCTTAGGATTTAATTCTGTCAAAACGATCCAAACCACTATGTCTCAACAGATACGATCCAATATTCTAATTTCTGTCCAGCAGAAACCGTCCAATAGACCCACCCACACAAGTATACCTTTAAAATAAAATCAGGGTTAGAGAAAATAGCTTTTAGAGACTATCTAAAAACTAAAATGTTGGAATTGATTCGTTTTGGCAAACTAAGGCCAATATTATTTCTTGATTTAACACATAACATCACGCTTGTATTCCGCGAAGGATTATGCAGAGGTACGTGCACCTAAGTACCTACACCCACATTTCGAGTGGTTCTTGATTTGTAGAGATTTTATAAAATAAAATACCATGGGCTTTTAGTTGTTTATTTCTGTTATAAAAATTATATTATACTTGTAATATTGTTTACAGGTAAACAATAAGAATAACATCCACAGTAAAATATAATATAAACCGAATATGGTGTTTGTTACGTAAAATATTCATAATTCTACAGGCTGAAATTTTAATCAGTTTTCCTCGTAGGGGGTCATTGTACTCATCATTATGAACAACTTTTCCGATTTTTTTTCGCGATTTCAGCTTTGGTCCCTTATTAAAAGTTGTTCATAATGATGAGTACAATGACCCCATAAGAGGAAAACTGATTAAAAGTATAGTTAGTTAGTTTTTCTTATTAATTAAGATAACATAAGTAAACACATACCTACACATAATAAAAAACAAAAGCCGTAAGTTATGTTTTGATTATACAAGTAGGCTTTCAATTCATAAATTAACAAATAAGTAAGTAAACCTTTTTGTAAAAAAATATATTCAGCACAATATGCGGCATAATTATGGAAGAATTTATTAGTACTTAGATATTAGTACATCTATAAAAATAAATTAATGTCAAATTATTGATTAATTAACGAATAGAGCAAGTTTATCTATCGCGATTTATTGTAATCGACGTCTTCTCAGTTCGTTGGCCGCATCCACCTGTCTTGTCTAGGTAGGGCTGCTCCATCATAATTAGTGTTTTTCTCAAAGATTCCCGAAACGACAACCAACTATTAGGCACCCAGTGAGATTATTAAGGACCTTTTCGGGATACAAACACATGCACAGTTTGGACACTCAATTTCTGGTTAAAAATAATACAATTTCATCTGATATTGAGACCTGCAATATTCGGTAGTACATGCAATATACTTGCTTAAAATTCACTGCTAAAGAACTGTTGTTTTAAGTATTAATTATATGGGATGATCCTTTATAACAGACGATCCTATATAACAGACAAGTACAAATTATAAACAATTATCAGAACCCTGGAATGATTAATACAAATATAATTATTTAGACTGAACTTTATATGATACAAAGTAACCTGAACACCACTTGACTCTTAGGGCCTGTGCACACCACGTTTTTTAAACGCGCCGTTGGTTGACGCGCGTTTTAGAAACGTGCGTCGACGGCGCGCTTTTATCCTGTGCCTGCCAGTATCTAACTCGCGTGCGTATCGCGTCTGTATCGCTACAAACGCGCGTTTAAAAAACGTGGTGTGCACAGGCCCTTAAAGTTCTAAATTCTATTCCATTAGTCAGTAGTTGCCGACTTTTCCGTTCCATCCGATGTTTCTTCTTTACTAAGAGGCTTTGTGGTCGTGTATTTGTCCAAGTATTTCTGCAGACCGTCTGGGCCAACACGAGCGGCTATCATTTTGAGCGTCATGGCGAACAGTTCGTGGGCTATATTTTTGTCGCGGGCCATTGCGGATTCTTCACAGTAGAAACAGTTGTTGAAGTACAGACCGGTGACGCCCTCTAGCTCGGCTGCGGTCGCTGCGTATACTGTTGTAGATGCTGCTTGTTGCTGTAACAGTATTTTGTATTTCGATAACATAAATAAATACTTAATAATGTTTTTGATGTAATAAATGGTATACCTAATTTATCATCATGTATACATATTACATTACCTAAAATGCGCTGCCATTTGTCCCTGTATTTTTCAGCTGTATTGAGTAAAACACATACACACGATACGTCGCATCGTGGTACGTGTGGTAGAAGTGTTCTCCTCTAGAAAATCACGACATGACGTGCCGTGCATCGTACCACGATGCGACGTCATGTCGTGAATTTTTACGATGTACGTCATAGATTTCCACGACCCGAGATCGCATCGGGACACGACGTCGCAACGTGCCACGAAACGACCTCATATCGTGTGTAGGTAATACCTCAATTTTGGCCCTTACGCATTTACTAACGTACCTCATATTTCAAAATCAAAATCTCATTTTCCAAATTAAGATTTAAAGGTTCGCGTTGTATAAATAAGGCAAAAAAGTCGGATTAATAACGACTATTTTTTTTCATAACCGATGAAAAATTTCAGCGTAGGGAGAATTCAGAATCATGCACTGAATCTATGGTTAGAGTTTGCGTGTCAATGACCCTGACACAAAAAAAAATTATTAAAAATAATTTCCATGATATTATTGTAACTTACCATAGATTTCGTGAAAGGTCTGACTAGGAAGAATGCTAATCTGAAGAGCCACCATGACTTGCTTATATTTGTGTACACCATATTTCCAGGATGAAGGGAGTTCACGTATATATCCTTATTCCTCCATTCTTCGCTTAACACCTGAAATGTTAAATGTAAAAACGGAAAATATGATTTTGTTATTTGTTGCAATTTCGTCTCTTGCTATTAAAGATCGGATTCAATGTTACTGGGATTAACGTAAAGTTTATCAAAATCGGTCCAACCATTTAGGAGGAGTTCAGTGACATACACATGTCCAGAAAATTTTTATATATATTGGTAAAATTCCTGTTCGTGAAAATGACAATGTACCAATGTGAGACTGTCCTGACATTACTGATAGGACTGTTATCTCCAATAAGCCTGATAGTGGTGATAGATCGATTAGCGCGCCGTGCAATGATTGTCGATGTTACCATTCCACATGACGAGAACTTCGTGAAAGTTGAGAAAGAGAAACAAATAAAATATCTCGACTTGGATGTTGTCATGTGGAATGTGAGCTCGGCTGTCATTGCGCCGATAGTCGTAACTGCCAATGGCCTGATGGCCGAAAGCCTTGATCAACATCTCTCAAGGCTCTCGTTAGGCGTTTAGATCAAGGGCCTGATTCAGAAGTACTCCTCGATACGACACGCATCGTGAGGAGGTTCCTGTCTCTGGAGCCTCAACCACCTTGGACCCTGCTCCCGACACCGGCGGACCACTATGTTTTATATTTTGAATGTTTTTTTTGTACCTTTTTATTTTAAGAAATATTAAAAAAATAATACAAGATAAGGAACAAAATAACATAAAAGGCATTCAATAGTTACCTTAGCAGTTATGACATTATACAATTTGGAATTATTGTAGGCCATCATAGAGCTGTAAGTGTCTTTCGGCATTGCAATATTTTGTAATGTAAAAACATTTTTGAGGTCAGCAAACCTGAAAATGAAAGATTATTCAAATAATATTTACGGGATATTTATATTATAATCAGGCACATACTTAAAAAAATTATATTAATGTACTTATTTTTTATATCACATTTACTTAGAAATATAATATAATTTCAATAGGCTATTTGACAATGTAAAAAATAAGGTCATAATTATTGACACTCGTATAGGTTATCGCTTTTAAAATCGATTTCCATTAATTTTACTACAAAACAATGTATTATTTATTAAAAAAATCCCGAAAAAACTTCATCTTTTTAAATCTGGCGCCACGTAATCGAAAACGGTCTGGATTGGCTGAACTTATGATGACGTCATGATATAGTCAATTTCTGTCTATCGTTGACAGAACAGATGACTTTTGTCTAGTATCTCGACCGTTTCAACGTTTGTTTACGTGTATTGTGACGTCACGACGCCATATTGTTAAAGATAGCGTTTTGGCGGCTTATTTAAACAGTACATTTTTATTTACTATTTTCTAAAAGAAATACATTATGCAATTTGAAGTAATAGGTTTTTGTGGGCTCGTTAGACACCATTAAATAATCTGAGATGTTTATCAGAAACCAGTCAAATAGCCTATTATCTAATGATTATGAGATATTTTATTTACCTGTGTGATTCTGATGAAACAAATATAACTCGTGAGCCTTTCTTCAACAGTGGCTCCAACAATAAAGCTAAGTATGTGTGACTGACATGGTTCACTTGGCAAGTTGTCTCAATGTTATCTTCCGTCTCAGTGTATGGCAAACCAAATACTCCTGCATTCAGAATTACAATGTCGAGGTGGCTGGAAAAAATAATATTAGGTATAATGATTATGGTCTATGATTTTTTTGTATAGCGACTATAACATTTATTTTATTTTGCATAATCAGCCTATTATAATGTTCCCACTGCTGGGACACAGGCCTTTTCTCAGTGAGAGGGAGTGGGCCGTAATCCACCACGCGGGCCCAGTGATGGTAGGTGGATGTCACAAGTCTTCGAATTTTTTGGTTCTAGGACATGCCGGTTTTCTCACGATGTTTTCCTTCACCGTTTTGAGAGCAGGTGATGAAATAATTTACACAAAGTAAGGGCCTGTCTGGGTTCGAATCTACAACTCGTAAGTCGCGGCCGTTACCACTGGGCCACCACGGCATCTTAATTTATTTGTATATACTTTATTGTACACCACAAAAATACATAACAAATAATTTTGCATTCCATGATCTTGTCCAGGCAACCTTGGATAATATTCATAGTTTGAAAAGTTTCAGGGTTGTTTTATAACATGTTGCAGCAGATGTCTTACTTTTAAGAGTCCGTGCACAAAATTCCCTCGCTAGAGTTTAGGTAAATTCATTGCAATGCTATGTTTGTGTGCACCGTTCACGCACACACGCCTAAAAATCGAGCGTAGTGATCGCTTATACAGTTTTGATCCTTTAAATTATATTTTTTTATTCATATAGGTACGGTAGAGAAATAAAATTCTGGAATGTTTGTGTAATAAAGTATTCGTTTATTCTGTATTAGAAAAAAATAAAATAGGAAAATTGGAATTGGATTGGGATAAAAAATAAAGTTTTGAAAAATGCAAAACAACTAAATTTGAATATTAGGTCTATACCTGTGAAATTGCTGTTTAATTTTGCTGGCCGCGAACCAAGGAATTGGAATAAATAAAAAATTGGAAGAAATACTAACATTTACAGTTCGAAGTGGCAGTTTAATAAAACGACAATTTCATAGGTATCGAGTATTCGTGGTATTATTATAATATATATTACAATGAAAGATTGGTTAGGTACTCAATAACAGTTAATTTAAAAAAAAATTAAAATGTTGTGTCTCTCAGTGGCATTGAGCGAGTTTTTCTTGGATCGACTATTTCGGGTAAAAGACATGTATTATAGAAATCTAAAAGCCTTTTTTCCATCTTAGTCTTCCAAAAACTATCATCCCTATATATTTGCTCTACTTTCAGTGGCTGCCCAGGCCCTGTCCATACAGCAAAAAGGCACAAATCTTGCTTTGTGATGTGGAGTTGGCCTTGCACTTGGTACCACCAGTCATGATTTTTATTTATTTGTATTTCATTGTTTTGAATTTTCCAAAACTTAATTTTTTTGGCTTTTATAGCGTCATCAGGATACATTCCAAAGGCCGAGATGGGGCATTTTAATTCGACGATGCCGTTTTCGAATAATGCATCTGGTGTTGCACCCAGGAAAAAGTGCTCATCGTCGATAAACAGACCACATTGTTGAAAAACAAGGTTTTCTTGTTTTTCCAGCTGAGCCAATGCATTTTGCTCGTTAGATTTGCCATGTTGAATGGCTGCAACGTGGTCAATTGAATATTTATACAGCAAATTTTTTACCAGACCTGCAGAACTTATATTATTCCTTCGCTTGCAGACTTTGCTAAAATTTGAGGCCGTCAAAAGGCATCTTCTTAGCTCCAGCCACAAGGCGCTTTCCGCCTGCAATATGGTCTCCCTTTCAATGTCGTGTCTTTGCTCTATCTGGGATTTCAGGTTTTCCAGAAACAACGTCTTGGCCTGTAAATACTGTTCTTCTGACATGTCCGGCCTTTGGCACGAATCACCATAATCTATGTTGCTATTGTTGAATATCAGTCTGCGTCTCGGTCTGTTTTTATCTTTCTTTTTTTGGTTGATATGGCACTTTTGCGCCTCAAATTTTTTGATTGCTGTTGATGGACTGCTGTTAAAAATTGTTTTATAAAATTTACTTATAGGTTTTCCAGTATTATAGGCAACAACCGCTGCATAGCACCTCAGGGCATATGAATTTTTTAATGAATAATTGATGCGTTTGCCACCCACGTATTTAGCTACTATAGAATTAAATTGTTCAGCTCTATTATTATTTAAATTGTGTAATAAGCTTCGCGCATTGAATGCCAAAGTAGATGCAATTGCAATCAGTTTTTGCATTAATATTTTGACATCAGGCACAAGGTTTATTTCTGACCTTTTCTCATCACCACAGTAGTATCCCTCACACTGAGAGTGATCTCCAAATATATGTTTGGGACTGTTGACAATATCTTTTTGCAGATTTTTAATTTTTTCCGTAATTGGGAAACTCTGAGCCACTCTGAACCTTATTGCTGCTTTTGCAGCAATACGTAATCGTTTGACACGTTCAGTATTCAGAAGTTTACGCTGATTTAACGGAATTGACGTATCTTTGATTAAACTTAATATTTTGCCGTTATAGTTCCGCATCAAGTGATTGGAACACTCTATTTTCTCTACTATTACATTTGGATACGGCCTGCTTTCCAAAATATTCTTAAAAGTGCTTGAGTCTCCATCTGCAATAAGTTTCGCGTAAACCAAATTGTGTTTTTCCACGGAGTTTCGGAATCCCTCAACTATGACTGATTTCTCCATACTTGTGGAAGAGCCTGCGTGATTTGCATTGCACTGATGTTCCGGGGGTGTTATATTTTTGTGTGCTGCACGAGAACATATGATGCAATATTTATTTTTAATGCCAACGTGTAATATTTTGCCTGTATTTAATCCTATTATCGCTCCCACACCTGTTGCGGAAGAAAAGTTTGTTTTGTAGGATCGTTTACCCCAAGCAGCATCAGCTGTTACCGGTATTGATGGTATACCTGAAGGACTCACGCTCCCTTTTTCCAAAGCCATAGAAGCTTCATCCTTACCGGCTTCAATCATTGTAGATTCAGCTGTAGTCTTCCACCAGTGATATAAGTTTTCGTGACATTTCTGGTAGACCGATTTACTAACGAGTGGCAAATTAATGGAAGCTGCTAGCTCATTCAAGTTTGCTCGGCCACATCCAATACTAACTATACCCGAAACAGCGCTATGATTCACGTCCAATCCATTTGTTGTATCCTCACATGTATTTATCCAAAATTGACTTTTACACATAGAACATGATAAATAAATTTTTGATGAAAACGATTGCATTTTTTCTTCAGTTATCATAAGGTTTGATAGTTTACATCCAAATCTATCATTATGTTTAGATATGGTTATCAATTGGTCAAATAAATATTGAAAATCGACTATTCTTCGTCCTTTAATAGATATAGATGAATCTGGTGATTCCTGAAACAAGATTGTTTCTGACTCATGTTGTTTCTCATAAAAAGTAAGTTGTGATTATTTATGTTTTAAGTATACAATAAATAAAAAGCAAAATCTTACCTTATTTGATTCGATTACAAAGACATCGTCTGAATATAAATCCATTAATGCGTTTTCTTGAAAATTTTCTTTGTTCTGTAACAAATCGTATCTACTTTAATACAAAATACTAGACACTTTAAAAAATCATCGAAGTGCGTGTTTTTTTCGATATTTATTTATATAGTGCCAATTGCCTCCGACAGCCGAAAAGGGCAACACTATAACAGTTCCTTTTTTACTATTTTGCCACGGAACCCTTAAAACATAATGAACAGCATAATATTTTTCATACCATGTCTGATTGTATTTCTTCAACGTTTGGAACTACTGGTTTTTTCGAGGTGTTATCTTGCACCGAATCATTATCTTCCTTATTCTGAAAGCATAAATAATTAAAATTATGTATATACTGTAGGTACATATGTAAATTCATAATTTATTTATATAAGACAAAGGTGATGCCATGCCTAGATCAAGCTGCTAAGAGTTATAACGACTCATGTCAACTATATCATAGAAAACATATCACTAGTAATTACTGTATTTTCAGAACTTCCATGGTCATCGATTTCCTAAAAATCAACATTTGAAAATAAGAATGTACTCATAAATAGTCTTTATGCACTTCTAGCGTTGATCAAAAGCTTACATGTTCTTGAGACGAAGCCGTAGCGATTTGATTCGAATTTCGTTCTGTTAGAATTTGTCTGATACGTGCCAATCCCACGTTTTGTCGTTTTTTTTTGGTGATGCACTGGTAATGCGATCCTTTCTTTCGACCCATAATCTACAACAAATTTGTATATTAATACCAGTAACTTATGGGCAGTGTTGGGCTCTTTAGAACCATAAAAAAGTACGTGTGTGTTCGGGGGACCTCCGTCAGGAACGAGGTTCCTTTTCACGTATGATTTAAATAAAACAAAATTTTCACACCCGCTATTTTATTTTAGATTTACATTTTGACCTCACTACTGACTTTAGCACCCTCGAAAAGTAAGAAAACGACACCCATGATGAAAATGTTGAAAATTTTCACAGCCGCCATCTTGGATTTACATTTCAACGTCACTATCGGTTTTAAAACCCTCAAAACCCACGAAAATGTCACCAAAGACGAAAAATTTGAAAATTTTCGCAGCCGCCATTTTGGATTCATATTTTGACCTCACTATTGACTTTAGCACCCTCGAAAACTATGAAAATGACACCTATGACGAAAATTTTCGCAGCCGCCATCTTGGATTTAAATTTTACCTCTCCGGCTTTAGCACCTCCGATAACTATGAAAACGACAACAGCGCCAGCCGGGTCCAACTATAGCTAAGAACCATCCAAGTGACACAAAAAGAATAAAAAAAAAAAACATCCAAATCGGTCAACCCGCTTGGGGTGAGAAGAATTACGAATACGCGCACACCGGTATTTTATATAAATAAAAATACTAGGCATGCAAAATTTTAATGTTCTTCATAAATCAGCAAAGTACTTACTTAAAATAAAATTAATACTTACCGGATCAAAATGTGGTAGCCGGCGTACAATTTCTGAAATACTATTACGTAGAACACCCGCGCGCCTGCGATGCAAAGTGATACGTGCTCACGCTGGGAAGGCCCGGTCGCTACTGACGGGATCAGTTTTGCGCGGTCGATAATATAGTTCACTTTGCCTTTTATTTACGAAATGAAGTTAATGTGTATTTATAAAATAAAATTCAGATTCTATTTAATGGTTAACTTAAGATTGATAGGTAATTTTTAAAATTTCTTAAAAGTTTTTCTAAGGTATAGAAAAAAATTGTTATTTGTCTAGAAGTTTCCCAAAAATTCTGTTATTTCAACATTTTTTTCCTGCTATATTTTGTATTGAAGTTGAAAAAAGTGATCCCGCCACGTGCAAGTAGACCATATAATGATGCTGGTGATATTTTTTAATGTTCAAAATCAAAAGTAGTTTCTTGTACAAAGATAATCAAACGTCAGTCTCGCGTCACTTTTTAGAAAACTTGTTGCGATATTTAGTGATTTTCCATGAACTACTTTTTTTTTTTTTTTAAATCCCTTTCCGCTACATGCTAGACAAAGAACTAAACTTTTCAAATCACAAATAATTTTATTGAAATTCTCTTTCCCTTTCTCACAAACAATGAACAAAATTGATCAAAATCTAACAATTTCGTGCACGGCCCCTTAATACTGCTAGACTGTACCAATGCCTTATATGTAACGACTAGCTTCTGCCCGTGACTTCGTAAGTGTGAAATTTCACTCTCCCCCATCCACCCTCATAGGGATGGAATTTCGAAAAACCCTTTCTTAGTGGATACCTACTCATCACAAAGAACACACCCTCCAAATTTCATATCTCTAGGACCAGCGGTTTAGGCTATGCGGTGATATTTTACACAAATAATTATTAATAATAATTTTTCACAAATTCTAGACACATCTAACACAGTAGTAAATTAACATTGTATGATGTGTTATGAGGAAAATGGTTACTGTCATTATGTATTTTAATAAAAAAGAAACATATTTCCTTGAATAAGAAGACAAGTAAGGAAGCAATAGATACATACTCTGAAAACACAGTTTTAATTGTAGCAGCACATTTCTTTACACTTTGTAGGGAAGTTAAATCCAAATGTATGGATTTTAAATCATCTTCTGATGCTTTAGTTTCCTGCACTATGGTCTGTATGGCTTGCTGAGTGGATTCCATATTGCGGTTTGCGAATAGAACATTACAGCCATGCCTTGCAAGTGATTTTGCAGTCTCATATCCAATGCCTGTGTTGGAACCCGTTACAAGTGCATATTTTCCTGATAAGTCAACTCCATGTAACACCTAGTAAAAGAAAGTATTCTTTAATTTAAATGAAAAACAATAAGTTGGTGAAAAAAAAAACAAATAGTGAGAAAACATATAATTGAAAAGAAGATATTTCTTTTAAAAGCTTGTAGTTTTGCCGATTCTTGTTACTGAATTAACAATCATGTTACTATACAGGGTGGAATTTTCAAAGTGTACCTGGAGAAAAAGTACTCTAAACACTGAAGACAGCAAATATTACTCAAAGGAAACATTCCTTTATTTTAAAAAAGAAGCAATACTGATTTTAAGGATTTTTGAAAATATGCTTGCCACACCTGGGAATCTAACCGATTAAAATCCGAAAAAATAGCATCCTATACTTTTACGGCACCAATCGATAGGGTCAATCATAAGGATCAAATGTCCCTAGCAAACTTGGTAAATTAAACAAAAACCATGAAATCAAAACTTATTATATTCAAACGAAAAAAAAACAAGACAGATGACGATTTGTAATATCTGATTATTTTGGGACAGTCACAATTTGAAAAATTAATTAAAAATATACAAAGCTTTTAAGTTCAGACATGTTTAGTCAGAAAATTTAAGTATCTAAAGCTAAAAATTACTACCTATTGAATAATACTACCACTAAACTGACCTGAAAAGCTGTGGAAGAAGCATCAAATCTCTGTCGAAAGTCATGCACATGTTCCTTCGCATCTGTAGCGAACGCTAACCTGGGATCCACGTAGGTTTTATTGCCAGTTTCCTTCTGAACATAGACAGGCTTGTCTTCATCATCCACGGTTTTCGACCAGCCGAAAGGTAGCTCTTTTGGTATTTCCTTCTTTCGCCCTGTTCTTGGGTGTGTCCATTGCGTCTTATTCGTACAGGTGCTGAAGACACACAAAGATCAAAGCACCGTTACGTACGATAAAACACGACCACAAGATAAGACAATTATGTTGATAGTCACTTACTTTATAAAGTAAACGCTTCCATCCTCTGTTGACTTCTGCTCCCATCCTGACGGTAACTCATCTTCACTGTCAGAGTCTATGTTATGCATAATAGTTAATAATTATCTTAAAATTCGGAAGACAACTGGTTCAATGTTTTGCTACTACGAATCCGAAATCGCGAAATGAAAATGAAAACATAATGCGCGTTTGACATTTGTTTAGACAAAATATTGACATTGATATTTTCCCGTGATGACAAACCATTCCCCCTGACCAGACTAAAAAAATAGATTTGAACAAAAAAAAAAGTTTGAGAACAAGTCTTTTAGGCCGCACTCTGTCTTAGCACCTTATATGCATAGTATGACGTGGGATTTAATAATAAAGGTGTAATAAAGGTGTAGGCACTAACCTGTATTATAAAAGTACTTAGAGGTCAATGAGTATTAGGTATCAGGCAGCTAGTGAACTTCAAAATCTCACGTCCACACACAGATTTTGAAATCGCTTTAGTAACACATCTGCTGTGAAAAGCTTGGTAAAAGCGATTCGCCGACAACTGAAGTCACTGCGAGTGTGTCAAGTTTAAACTGCTGCCTGCTAAAGAGGGTGAGTTAATGCCTAGTATTCGTATTAAAACCCCAGCTCGAAGAAACTGGCAGAGTGAAGGCCTGTGATGACATGGCACTTTATAGGTCTTGTAATGTGTAGTCTCACGTTTTTAAGGGAAAGGGGGTTTTTAGAGGAAGTAATTTAGTAACAACACAAAACGTAGCTTTTCATTAAAATCTCTTATGTAATTAATAATAATTTAATTCTTATTAAAAACCTATTATATTTAAATCTTAAAACTAGGTATGTACGTTGTTCTTATTACAGTCTGGTATCTTCTATTTGCGGCGGTTTCCTATTAGTAGGCGGTTCTTGTGTACTTGGCAATAAGAATGCAAGTACGCCGCAAACTGTAAGAGGAAAAATTAAGTTTCAATTAAATTACCTAGACGCTGTAGATCATACGAGATCATCGTCAGGAGATAATTATATGGAGTACTTCTTGTTATTATATTGAGGGAAGATTTTATATGCGTCATGAGGTAGGTACAGT
Organism: Oligia latruncula; assembly: GCA_948474745.1. NCBI lineage: Eukaryota > Metazoa > Arthropoda > Insecta > Lepidoptera > Noctuidae > Oligia > Oligia latruncula. The sequence continues at coordinate 15,221,853 of OX419691.1, read as the reverse complement.
CATCAAAAGAGATAAGTAACCAGTGTCGTCGGATATTATGTAATTGAAGTTTATTTAGAAACCGATGGACATGTTTCCAATGAAATTTAATTTGAAAAATACTGTTTTTTTTCTACTAATTCAATTAAAATTTATTCAAAAACATCCATCAGTTTCTTACTAAACCTCAACTAGGTAAGTATATCCGACAACCCCAGTTATTTATCTCCTTTGGTGACCTTACCTAACGTCTGCGAACTATCTTAGCAGATTGGAAGGTAGTCTGTAATTTTAATTATTTTCATAGGTGAGTCTGAGTATATGCCATATATTTTTTTAGAAGTAAGTATAATCCACTGCTGTGGAAAGTTCTCCCATCTCTTCTAAAAGGTACAGTTCGCGTCAAATAACTTTGCCGCTCTGAAGCTAGGCTTTTCGCTAGCCGCGCATGCGCGCTGCTGTTTTATTCATAAGATGAACTACTGCGCAGTGATTTGATGCCTACTTCAAGCGGCAAAGTTATTTGACGCGAACTGTACCTACCTGCTACAAGGCTACAACTACTTATATTATACTTACGAATTAATAAACCTCCAAACAGATAGAAAGTCAATACGCAGAATGCATTCAGAAGAATGCCTGCGAGGTTGGTGCCTATAATTGAGCCCGTTCGACCCAACATCATGGTTAAACTTACAGCCATGCCCCTGAAAGATTAAAAAGGAACAGTTTAATCTTTGTGTTCATTTGTTGGTAGGGAGTTAGGGACCTCACTACCACAGTGTAGACTTTTTTTTGAAGTGAAAACTTCTTTAGCGGCGTTGTACACTTTTTTTGTAATGGGTAAAAAATGTTAAACTCGCGTCAGGACACGTGACCTGATCGAAAATTCGTAAGACGGATGGAGAGTGCTATGGCGTAGGTCAAACTGTGCTACGGCGTACCTCACACTATGCTACGGCGTAGTTCACCATACCAGCATACCAGGCGAATATGGCTGTTTTTTTAATAAAATATTTCGTTTGACATTTTGAAGCTTTTTTTAGATTCTATAATTAAACTCAAACTATTTTAAATAGATATTTAGTTAAGAGCGTTTACGCCGTGCGGCATTTTATACAAACTTTTAAGGTGAAAGCGCCAGGGTAGCCCGCGAAATTCAATTTTTTTTAGGTTTTTTGCAATTTGCTGGTCAGTATTAAGTTGTATGATGATCAAAATATGATTCGCGGCCGTAACAAATATGTATTTACAGAATTATAATCATTACAGTCATCAACACAACTCTCTAAGACCATGTAATCCCCAAGAATGACTATTTCATGAAATCTTGACATTTGGGGATTACATGGTCTTAGAGAGTTGTATTGATGACTTTAATGATTATAATTCTGTAAATACATATTTGTTACGACCGCGAATCATATTTTAATCAACGTACAACTTAATACTGACCAGCAAATTGCAAAAAACGTAAGAAAATTTGAATTTCGCGGGCCACCTTAGAGCTTCCCCCTTAAGCCCTTATTTTTCGAAATGAATGAACCGATTTTAATGAAACTTCATACGCATAAGCAGGACACAAAGGTCTAAAAATACAAACTTTTTAGACTTTTGTATCCTGCCTAACTCGCGCCACTGTTACCGTAAGCGACACCACGCGTGTTTTGTTTATAAGACGATTAAAAAAAATACCCGCTTCGGATGTGTTCGGCTGTCCTCGGGATGTACTCGGTTCCGATATGTCAGTGAGTGATGGCAAAGTATTCTTTTTGTGTTTTGTTTTCACTTCTGTTGGCACTCCCGGAGTGCCACTGTTTTTTTTTCTATCCTGCTCTTTCCCACTCCTTCCATATTTTGCGAGCCCGCGCGTCTTGGCTGTAGGTACTTACCTCAAATTCGTAGGAAAAAATTCCACGGAATATGCGTTCACAGGTCCAATAGCGAGGCCCATAATCGGGAACGAAGACAGGAGAACAGCAAAGATCATGTCTTGCGTAATAAAGTTAATGAGAACACAGAACGTTCCTATTACGAAGAACACAATGATTAGAAGCCTCTTCTTGCCGATAAACTTCACTGTGCTACTGACTGCCACGGCTATTACGGCACAGCTTATATTTGCCACTGAATTGATTAAAAATGTTATTGAGTCTATAGTGTCTACGCATTCAGCGTCTTCTGCTACCGTCTGAAACAAAAGAAGATTGCTTTTTACAGTTATTACGCAATTGGTGACATCAGGTATGTACCTCCCCTTGGCCCTAAAGTTATCAAATCAGCATAATATTGCCTCACTCCGGGCTTGAAGGCTTTTGTGGAATATAGATTACGTAATTTACCGTACTCTTAATAGTACTAACCTGATTAAGTCTGGCAAAGATGACGTCACAGGCCGTCATGCCTTCCCCTCCGTCGCCGGTCAACACCCTGTTCAGCACATCTGGTACCCACATGTATAAACCGTTTAATCTGAAATACACGATGTCTTAATATTATGCATTTGGAACACGTAATAGGTACAGACGCCAGCACATCAAGTTACTACAATCTGACAGATTTCTTTAATAGATTTTCGACTTTATTGCTAAAGCATAAGGTTCAAGGTTGATTGGGAAAATCTGACAGTTTCGGGTAGGTTGACCTGCTGGCGTCTGTACTTGTAGTTTTCGACATTCTGCTGTTGGTTTATGTAATAAAACCTGTGTGGCTTTTCGTGGTTTTATAAGTAGGATCAGCTGCACCAATGTTCATTGTATTTTGAATAGAGTACAATTAATTCAACGACAGAAAAGGTTGTGCCGTTAGTCGCGTTATTATCGGTCGATAATATCGGATGCGTTATTGCGATGTCTGTTTTCAGTACATTTTGTATTAGGTCGGCCACGAAGTTACACACTGCTGCGATATTAACGACGCAATAGAAGAAGCACGCATGCATTCCTCCGTCCTGCGATATTCCGATATGAGTTCTTAGAACATTTTGTATTATGACGCATGACGATCTTACACACACCTGCGTTAATAACGTTGGAACGCGTAGTGCGGGCGGGGGGCCTGTACCTACTGTAGATTACACGCACACGTTGGAAATATCGGACAGTAAAAACGCAGCTGTGTGGCAACTGGCAAGTAATCGGGATGCAATAACGCATCCGATATTATCGACCGATAAAACGCGCCTGTTGGGGAGAGGCTTTATTGCCCACAAGCGTTATCAAAGCCATTTGTCATTTATTTTGGGGTCACCTACGTACCAGAACAGATTTTTTATACCAGTCTAGGATGGTAGAATGTTACACTAGAAAAGAAAAGTAATTTAAACTTACACTGAAAATATGCCAAACATGAGAAATCCGTTTAGAGCAAACCATTTTAAATACGGAGGCTTGAGTAACGGTAAGCTCTGTACTTTTAATGACTTCAGGAAACTTTTTTTTGTGTCGTTATGAGGAGCTGCATTTAGGCGCTTAATCTGAAACAACATTCATTTGTCAATTTATTGGAACAAAAAAAGTTAGAAAGAGGTTAGAGGCAGAAGGTAGTGAATTTCCCGATTTGTGGCACCTGAAAATGCTACGATGAAGCATATTATGAAATATTTACCGGAAAATCTTCGGGTGATTTTCTCTTATTTCCAGCGTATATTGTTTGTAGAACTTTGAGTGCTTCATCCAGTTTGCCCTGAGAGACCAAGTATTTTGGACTTTCGGGACCAAAAGCCAGCAGACCAGCAGCTATGATGAAGATGGTTGCGTAGATCATCGACAACAGTCTCCATGGCCTGAATAAGTATGTTCCGAAGTCTATCCGGAAATCCAAGGGCAGTATTCCCCATGCTATAACTGGACAATAGGAAGACTTTTTTATAATTTTCGAAATATGCAGGGTTCCAGTCTTAATTCCATTTGTCTTGAAAATTGGACGTTGTTGATTTACTGATTGATCAAAAATATTATGAGGAAATCAGGACTTTTATTAAAGATCAGACTGTCAATTGACTTGGAAACGCCAATATTTAAGAAGTTATTACGACTAGGGTCTTTAGTGCTCGCTAAGAACGTTTACACCGTACGGCATTCCATACAAACTTTCAAGCCCTAGTTTTTCGAAATGAATGAACCGATTTTAATGAAACTTTATACGCATAAGCAGGACACAAGGTCTAAAAAGTTAATTAAGAACATTTTCGAAAAATAGTGTTACAGCCAAATTAGACCGATTTTAAATTTTCCATACAAACAGACATTTCCAGTTATCTTTTTTAAATATGACATTTAGAAAATGTTCATAAATAACTTTTTAGAGATTTTCGAAATGTCTTATTTAAAAAAAGATGACTGGAAATGTCTGTTTGTGCTATTTTTCGAAAAACTTTTTAGACCTTTGTATCCTGCTTATGCGTATGAAGTTTCATTAAAATCGGTTCATTCATTTCGAAAAACAAGGGCTTGAAAGTTTGTATGAAATGCCGTAGGTAAACGCTCTTAAATTCTTTTTCTGAATGAGAAGAGGCAAATAAATTATATCGAAAAGAATAGGCACTTACGAGGCACTAACGCAGAGCCGCTGATCTGTAGAGCGTTGGTGATGGACAGGACCACATCTCTGTACTTCCCTGGTACGATCTCACCGATGAACGTGTAGGGCACTGCTGCCGGGCAGGCTATGCTGACCAACAGTAATTGACATGTTAAGGCCGAAAGAATCCTAACTAATATTATAAATGCGAAAATAAGTTTGTTTGTTACCTGTTCACACCTAAACAAATCACTGAACTGATCATCTTGAAATTTTACATATAGGTACATATACCTACGTTGTCAGGTCAAAAGAAACGGACATAGGGTACCTTTCATCCCGAAAAAAAGTGCTGTTCCCGAGGAAAACAACAATAACGTTATTATGATAATAGCTGGCGCCACGTGTCTTTCGAACGGGATCGACACTTATGCGGGTGAAACCGCGGGGCGCTTCAGTAGGATAAAAAGTAGTCAACTACCTACACGTAGTTCAGAAAAATGTTTTAAAAAGGAATCGGCGGATTAATTGCGTAACACACTAACAATAACAATGGCTGTGGCAATGGCTTTCATTTTGACAGTCCAACAACAATTATTTGTGTTATTTGTTTACGTTGTTGAACAGACAAAAGCAATGGATTAGTAATATCCTTCAAAATGATTCAGATTGTGATTGTAAATGTGTTACGCAATTAGGGTACCTACTTACGGGAAGACCTAACCCGAAAGACTGCTGGATATAATATAAAACCCCATTCATCGCCTTATCGACCGGTTCTGCGCTGCTTGCAACCATCGGATTCCCATGACCCGCACCCAAATTGCGTAATAAGTACACTATCAATCTCAATCTGATTCATTTGGAAGGATATTGCTAATCCATTGGTTCTTTTGTTCGAATAAAAATGTGTTTGCTCAACAACGTAAATAACGCAATGAGTGTTGATGAACTGTCAAATTGAAACCCATTGCTACTGATAGTGTGTTACGCAATTACCCCGCAGTAATCACGAGGTGCTTCACATGACCCGATTTCGTCGTTATCAATCTTGCAGATTTTTAAATCGAATGATGTCGTAAACATGTGTGCTTCTCTTCACATTTTGTGTGATTGAAAAATCCGCTTTATTCAATTTATTAAGTCTTTTAGCCATAAGGTTTACTCCGCCGCGTTTCTTTGGAAATCGGCTAGCACATGAGTAAATTAATATAGGAACTTAAAAATATTTATTAAAATTCCGAATCTTACCAAAGTGACATGAGAAACTTGCAAGCCGCAAAGCTGATTAGGTTTGGCATGAACCCAGATGTAATACCAAATGCTCCAGCCAGCAGGGACGCATATATAACCACCATCTTGCGGCCCCGAGTGTCCACGAGGTAGCCCCATGGAAACGAAGTGATGACGATACCTACAATTTATAGGTATCCAAGGTTATGATAGTGTACAAGTTGGAGTTTATGAGCCTGTATATACACCGCCATATGCAAATTACGCACCACACTGACGTCACGAAAAATCCTGCAACGCGCAAGCAGAGTTTACTGCGCAACTAACATTATAATTTTTGGTTCTAGGACATGCCGGTTTCCTCACGATCTTTTCCTTCACCGTTTTGAGTGCAGTGGTGATGAAATAATTTATACAAAGTAAAGCACCTGTCTGGGTTCGAACCTACGACCTGCAACACGTAGGTAAGCCGTGGCCGTGCCACTGGCCAAAACGACTCTTGAGCGCAGTGGCGGCCTTTCTAGTTTTTCTAAATCAGCTGTTTTACTGGCAGATTATAAAGAAAGTGTGGCATTTTCCCAACAACGACCATGGTTTCACTCCAACTACGCTATCGGGCAATGATAATATTATAAGTGTAAATCGGGGTAATTATCTAGAGATAAATTATTTTCATCTAAATCACAAATTCCCAAGATAATAATACGATGATCATAGTACAATACGATTAACTTAGCGGAAAAATTACCGCCCAGTACCTATTCTATTCTTTATTATACATAATTAAGGTAAGTAAATGCATTGCTGGTTTTAATTGATCAATTTCTCTGACAATCACAGTGTTTGGCCTTGATCGCTTTTTATTTTTGCTCTTTGAATTCACTATAGATCTTGACCTATGCCGCATATTCTATGTTTCAGATTATGGAGGAAATAAATGAAAAATATCTACTTATACCTACTTATAGGTACTAGGAAGAAGAAATTTGGCGAAATACGTTTCGGGATTGGCAGATACAAGATTGTCGATTTGTTTTACCAATAACGGTCAGTAATGAAATAACTTTTACTCTGAAAATCATAGCCGACAATTTATTATTTAACGATGTATCAGATGTATGAGTTGTATGACGCCTTCGGAACGTGGAACGAAGTTCTTTAGCGCGGCTTGTTGTAGGAGTAACTTGGTAGAAGTCGTCACGTAACGAAAAAGCATTCGCGCGTTGGCGCCCTCCATGCGACTTTCTCAAGGTTTTCAAGGGTGCTATGCCAGCCGATAGTGAGGTCAGAATGAAAATCAAGATGGCAGCTGCGAAAATTGTAAAATGTTTCATCATGGGTGTCGTTTTCATGGTTTTCGAGGGTGCTAAAGCCGATAGTGAGGTCAAAATTAAATTCCAAGAAGGCGATTGCGCACAGTTTTCAAAGGATGATGCGACAGGATGTCCCCACTAACCAATAACAACCGGACGCATATGTCGTTGAAAAGCTCTTTTCATGACCGTCACTTGTCGCTATGGTGTGTGTATTGTGTGGTAGTATGGTATTTGAAGTATGATTTGAGAAAATCAGTTCCATTCCTTTTTGTTTTAAGTTCTTTAAATTACGATACCCATCGTTTCTTAAACTGATATTTCAAGTAACTACACCACGTACGGTCGTTGACCCCAAACAAAAAAAAAACAAATATTTTTTTTTTCGCTTATTAAGATATCGATACTCATCACGTCTGCGGAGTTAGCTAATTTGATTTGGCCCTGTTTAACAGCTTATGATTTGACCCTGTATAACAGCTTATGATTTGACCCTGTATGATTTAGTTAAATATTCGCCAAACAACGAGGTAGCGGAGCTGACAGCCCAGGGTGCGCTTATTAGTTCAGTATCTTACCAATATAAGGTATTGAAGCAATGAATCCTCGCTGGCCATCAGTCATATCCAGATCACACATCGCAGCTGGTAACACGAAGGAGTAGCCAACAGGTTCCACGATAGCTGCTATCAGGAACAGGGCTAATACCAAGCAATACCTCATGTTGTACCATCCGAGCCCTGGAACGAAGGTTGAAAGTGTTAATAAAACCAAATGTGGAGTGAAATTGCATGCAGCGCCAATGGATGAAGCATACCGGTGTACTCATTGTAGGCCTAATAGTGGGAATAGTACTGGTATTTGTAGAAGTGTATCCGGAACTGCTTTTAAATTGAAGCGCTGAACGAGTGAACGAGCGACTGTGGTAAAGGTTACTTTTTACCCGACTACGGCGAAGCAAAATGGAGGGTTATGATTTTGACCGGTATGTATGATGTATGTTCATCTGTTCCCTCATAACTTCAAAAGTACTTATAATAATTTGACAAATGAGGTAGGTATCGTTAGAAGCGTGTTGACCGTCCGCTGGTGGCTGTGACGTCACACTAAATTCAATATGGCGCCCTCTAGAGGACATAAAGTAATGGGTTTAAAAATATATTTTGGGATGGTGCCTTTTGGGGTATCAAATGAAAGGGCTTATAATTAGCACATTTCAAAAATATAAACATTACTGAAATAAGCCCCAATATAATTAAAAAAAGTTTAAAAACTAAAACCCGACTACTGAAAAGGATGAAACAAGAAAGTACCTTCCCGTGGTCGCATGCTACAATAGCTTATATGCTATGATGTATTAGTACAGCGGCATTTTTTTATATCACTTGCCAACTAATAGTTGTTTTTAGTGTTTCTGTTTAGCTGTGTTAAGTGTGTTAATTATCTAGCCTTTCAGCGAATTCATGAATTTCTATCAAAGACATACTTACAGCGATTCTTGAAGTCAGTAAGTAGGTAATTACTTTGAATGACCCGATGGGATAATCTTTGATCAAGGCCGATTCATACATAATGATTAATCGGAGATGGTGCCCGGTCCTCGAACTTGTCTCTGCTATGTGCAGGGGCACGAATTTGACCTATAGCAATAAATTTGAGACTCCATCCTTGTTTCGGAATCGGTCTGCCCCGCAGGTTACCTAATGTCCTTTTTGAATTTTGGAATTTGGAAGATTAACTAAGTACCGATAGCTCTAAGTGAAGACAAACAATTAATAAAACAGAATGTTTACTTTAAATTGCGTCTATTGTTTGTTACAGTGTGTTTGACTAGTGACATGGGAATTAATAATTATTGAAGCTGCGTTTTATAATCATTACACATGTGTTAGTTGAATTAATTTGCATGTTTCTATGGGATTTAACAGCAAACAGTTGATAATTATAATCTCAATGTTAAATATTATTAATTTTATAGTGTTGTATTAACTTATTACTTACTTTATTGTCCATAAAGCTGCAGCCGGTCGATTCTGTAAAAATCTCACAGTGAAAACTGAGGTGATGTGAGTTTGTTTTTGCTAGGAAATGACATTATTGACAGCTCACTCACGCTCACTTCACCTAAGTTTTCACGGCGAGATTTTTACAGAATAGCATGGCATGGCATGAAGGTAATGTATCTACTTATTGGATTACTTGTATGGTGTACTAAAATTATTGTGGAGAGTGCATGTTTCGGAAGGGTAACATTGGCGCATATAATATGTAGGTAAGTCCTATACGCTGCCACTGTCGAAATATGAACCCTTACCTACGTAGAAATTAGAATAGAGGCCGAGAAAGATTAAAACAATTTGTAATGTGGTGTGGTATCGAATGGAGAAAGTATCTTGGACAGAAAATCAAACCAATGAGAAAATATTGAGAAGGGTAAAAAAGATCATGGGCATGATCAAGAGTACATAATTATAGAAATTGAGAGGAATAATGTAGGCCCCAATTATAAGGGAAAATAGAGCCAAAGAGAAAAACAGACCGGAACGGAAGCAGGTACAGGCAGCTTAGTGGTCATGCAGATGTAGGTATATGAGAGATATTTAGTTTATGTTGCTTTTGGATATGACCGGATCGGAAAAAATTACGTCATATTTTCATGTATCAATGTTCCTAGCTGATAAGCTCTCATTGGTGGCTGACAATGAGGAAAAATTAGATTAGATAATTATTATTACTGCTATACTGTACAGAAAGGCTTATCGAACAAATTGTTTATATTGCGATTGTATGTAAAACTATGAAATCAAATGTTAGCATTAATGTGCAAGCACGGTTTATTGATGGTATTAATCGCAGCTAATGTGTTTCATAAATCTTCAATAACTCCTTGTACGTTATCACTATTTATTGGTACCTATAATAGGCTGTACAGGATAACATTGATATTATAATTGAATCACGTAACTGCTTTTGTTTCTCGATAGTAGCTCGTACCATGGTGACAAGAAAAACCACTGTTCCAGTCTGATCCCCAATTAGATCCTCCCGCTAAGGATCCACCAGTGGATCAGTCGATTTAATTAGGTGAAGTGAGCTACCATTCCACCTCATACTAGGGATTGACACTTCTAGCTCACTGCACCTAAGTTTTCACAGTGAGATTGTTACAGAATAAAGCGGCTGATTTAGGGAATAGGATCGGACAGGTGTTGCGGGGGAATGAGGATGAGTCACAAAGAAAGTATTCAGTAGAAATGTAGTAGGCTAAGGACTGAGACTGACCAAAGAGGAAATGGGTGCATTGTGTGAAAGATAACATGGCTACAGTCTTTTCACAGTTTTTTTACATCTGATAGCAGCAGCCCGACAACAACCATAAATTAACGAGAATAAAGATCATTGTGATTTTTACTAACTTGTGGCAGCAACCTAACAGCAACTTTATTACAAGGAGTATAAAGATGACTGTGATTCACAGTGATGCAAAATTTGAGGTAAAATAACTGTAGAAACGAACGAAGCAAAGACAGCTATAATACATATATACAGCTTATAGAGAGCGTTGAGATGACTGGTAGCGGAGACGTAGGTACTGCTGGCGGGAAAATACGTGCAGCGCGCAGCGTCGACTGCAAATAAATTGGTATAAGGTCACGAGGACTATGATAATAAGGTGAGCGTGCACACAATAGGAATAAATTACGATTATAACGCATCGTCAACTTTGAGGACCGAATCAACGGAAACCTTATACAAAGTTGATGCGCAATGTAGGTCAACATGGAATTCGTTAAATTGTTAAATTTACCTACGTGTAATGTTTGGAAAGGAAAACAAATGAAGCCTTAATGATACCCTAAATACATGTAAGACATGTGTTGTACCAAGCAAAGGCTGGATAACAATATAAGGGTACTCTCTTTCTTCTCCTAAAATTGTTTGTCCGAAAATCATTAGTTTGTTATAAACTTCAGTAACCATAATGTTCAAAAATTCGAAATTTTGTTTTCGTTACCTACCTCTAAAACTATTCTGTCATAATATCGAGTAAGTTACTATATAATAATTGAATCTCCTAATTTTGCATGAAATAAAGTCATATGTCCTAAGTATTGTACTATATAATTTGTATTATTCCGAAAGTTCATTTATATAATAAAATTGTTAGTCCTAAAACATTTGCTAAAAATGAGGTTTTAGTGACAGAAACGAATCGCTGTAAATCCGAGTTCACGCAGTCTTGTCTGTCCTACCCCTAGAGTGTAATTTAGAATCACGTAGGCGCGTAGGGGCGAGGCTGCCCGCGGGCTGAGGAGCCGGAAGCTGCGAGCGAGCCGCCGCGGCTGAGGCAGTGGTGGTGAGCGAAAGCTGTCTGCGACGATTAGCACGCGTGGGACCGCCGGAGACCCGTAGCGCCGCGCGCCGGAGCCGTGACAGCAACCACGTCTGCTGCATATTGCATGCTCGCTTGCATGCTTGCTGCATGCTTGCTTGCATGCTGCATGCTTGCTTGCATGCTTGCTTGCATGCATGTAATGCAAATTTGTTTTAAAAACATTATTAGGATAAATAAACATTAAATTATTTGAATTTTGGAGTTATAAACTTTTATTGAAAACGGTTTTAAGTCTTTTGTATATTATTGATTGTAATATTTATTTTTTACAAACGTTTGTTATTGGTTCCTAGGCTGGCTTCCATACATGCTTGCCCGTCCTCCTTTATATTGTATTTAGGGATTTCAATTCCATCGCATGTGATATTATGTGACATTAAGTTCGGGCAAGTTATCATTCGGACAAATGATGATCAGGACAAAAAAAAAATTATGGCACTTTAGATTATGGATAAAAAAGTTAGGTAACACAATAGAAAAGCCAATATAAATGCTCTTGCATTAGATTTCGATGGATGTAGTGTAGATAATGTTGTAGTACTTGTAGTAATAGTAATCCTGACTAGAGTCTCGGCTTCAGTCAATCATCATCACCTGCTTAGCCTTATACCAACTATGTTGGGGTCGGCTTGCAGTCTGACCGGATGCAGCTGCTTGAGTCAATATTACGTGTCTGTTTATTTATGCATTTATTGCTAAGAATTATGTTAACATTTTCTGAGAACTTCATTTTCGTTCAATAGGTAAATGTCGCGAGGTAGGTAATTAAGTACTAGAATATAATCTTAAATTCAAGTAGTCCTTGACAAAAATTGTGAAACTGCTTACCTAAAGCTTTTATAGTATCTAAATTATTCTAAAAACCAAGAAGCTTTTATAGTATCTAAATTATTCTAAAAACCAAGCCAATCCTGTTTTAAACTCTCTTTTCGAAGGGTTCTAGCTTACGAACCTGTTTAGGGCGACTATCCGTTAGTGTCCATCTTGTGTCTAATCCTGTTTTAGGACACTAACTAATAATATTACTGCTCCAAAGCTAGGGAAAGGTTTCTTCTTATACCGAGTAGGAATAAGAATAGAACAGCTGACCAAAAAAAAATGTGTTCTTCATTTTAAAGGAATCGTTGTGGGCGAAAACATTATTTAGGTATTTGTAATATCTATGCTATGACACAAAACGAATAGATAAAAATACTTATATAATAAGTAGATTATAATTATAAATGTCTATAATCAAATAAATGTTGGCCAATGTTGAGTAACTTTTCAGAGTTCAAGTTTCGAATTGTATACTTTACACCCATTTTTCGTTCATTTTATATAAGGAAAATGTCGTATTTTTGTAGTTAATCAAGAAAAAAAATCAAGTGTACCTAACCATAGTCTAATAAACTGTGTAGTGTGTGACCGTGAATATTGCTATTAATAACTAAGTAGGTACCTACTTATTTAAAGTTTCGCATGTTTATTTACGTATCGTAGATTTCCATTAGTATCGTCTACAATGTTGGTTTACTGCGGTCATCAATGTCTCGGCTAAAATAAATTCTCTCCTCGGGCACAAATAATGAAATGTAACTTTCTTGCTTACCTGCCACAGCCAGGGCCTGGTCCAAATCTGCCGCATATTTGTCCTTATTGTCCACATCCTCAGCAATTGTATTTATTTTATTTACCATTTTATAAACACATAATACTTAAACTAAACATTAAATTAATAAAAACAGTTCACCACCAGTATCAACAAGCATTGCTTTTAGTCGCTATGGCTCGACTGCAGATAAAACTGTATTGATGAACGAAACCACGCGATAATTATTCCAATTATTTAACTGATTAGTGCTAAAACCCGTCCGATTTACTCGAGCGATACGATGCAAAGCCAGTAATTAGTGTAAGAGTACGAATTATAAACTTGTTTATCAGGAATTAATTTGTGAGATTGTCCAGCACACGGTCCCAACTCCGTTCCCCTTCCCAAACTACACGATTTTGTTTATTCCAGTCATTGACTTTGATTCCATTCTTTTATTTTCGTTGATGTCATTGAAGCTTTCACCCGGCTAAGGACTGATACGAAAATGTATCCTTTTGTGAGTGCGATTCAATGTTATTAACCTTCGTCGATAAATTCGGTCGTAAAATATTCAGAGAGTCACAAACAAATTGTGACAGTTTTATTTTATTTTCTTTTTATGTTCGACAAAAATGAATGCAAATGTCCGATAGGATTGGGAAGAGCAAACAAAAACGGTTGTCAAGGACGGTTTGTTTTATCAATAAAATAAATTCCGAAGACGTCTGCCATGTCTTGTGGAGTAAGTATTTAACTACTTATGATCTTGAAAACTATGGTTACATTTATGAATTACTAGCTGCGCCGCGCGGTTTCACCCGCATAAGTTTTGATCCCGTGGGAATATCGGGATAAAAAGCAGCCTATATGTTAATCCAGGGTGTCAGCTACCTCCATACAAAATTTTATCAAAATTGGCCCAGCCGTTTGAGCGTGAAGAGGTAATCTATATATATAAAATGTTAAACTGACTGATTGTTGATATAACAACGCACAGTCTAAACCGCTGCTCCTAGAGACATGAAATTTGGAGGGTGTGTTCTTTGTGAAGAGTAGGTATCCACTAAGAAAGGGTTTTTCGAAATTCCACCCCTAAGAGGGTGAAATTTCACGCGGACGAAGTCGCGGGCAGAAGCTAGTAAACATATAAACACACACACACTCACAAACTTTCGCCTTTATAATATTAGTGTGATTATTATTTATTCTCTCTTCACAAAGCTGACATACAGTTAATGGTACAAAAAAATGTCTCAGCTGTATTCCACCTTTGTGAGAAACTGGTGCCTTTTTTGGAAAAACCTGTGGTACAGGTCACCAGGTCGATTCCACGGCTAGAATTAGCTTTTACAGAGATACAGTGTAAGAGTCGAATTTAAACAATATGCATAACACAAATAAAAGATGAATAACAATTAAAAATACCTACCTATAATTCTGCAGAAGTTGTTGAGTCGTGTTGTGAGACGATGTGTGAGTGAGTGTTCATCTTGTGTGAAGTGTTATACAAGTAGGAGACATATGTCAGTAATTCATATGAGCAGTGTATGAGTGAAGGTGACTATTGTGGAGTGAGTGCAGCGAATGTGAATATGAATAGAATGGACAGGGTAGAAAGATTTTAGAATAGGTAGCAACCATAATATTATGTAGATATTGTAGCATCAATCTACTTAACAAGCTTGCAGTACTATCGTCAAAATGGTTAGGTTTTGGAGTCGTTTTTAATGTCGACCGCGTTGTTGTGTAGGTACGTAAAGAAAGTAGGTACCATCTGTGGTTATAGATACTATAGACGGTTGACGACCCAAAAAAAATTATCAAATAAATTTATTTTTCGTTTTATCATGTTTAGATATTGTATGCATGTTTACTCATCACGCCTGCGGAGTTTCGCTAGTTACTTTAATTTGACCCTGTATATTTCTTGGCAAAATCCTGGTTAAGGTCATAGAATAGAATAGAATAGAATAGAATACTCTTTATTATGTACACCATATAAATTACAGACACACATATCAACTCGGAAAGGGATCGTAACCGTATCGCCGCGGTTCGCGAGCTTGTCCCGAGGCGAGGCGATTACTTTACGATTCCGATTAGTGTGCGTTGCAGTAGGGAGTTTCATACAAAGAATACTGAATGGCTCGAGTTGATACGGTGACGATCTCATTCCGAGTTGATATGTGTGCTATGACCTTTATCCTTATCTATTATGATATTACTTGCAATTTATTTTATCCACTAGTTTATGGAATTTGTTTTCCTCAATCATCTTTTTAAATAATGCAGAGATATATGTTCGTAAATAAATTATACTGTATTTTTTTTTTTGCTTTTTTTTTTTTGCTTAGAAAAAACGTTGCCCCACACTAGGAATTTCTCCTGTATTGTGGGTGCGTTTACAAACATTTAATAAACTCACATACACAAACACCCAGACCCGGAACAACTACTTGTAGGTCACACAAATATTTGTTCCGTGCGGGAATCGAACCCGCGACACGCAGCGCAGCAGCCAATCGCTTAACCACTGCGCCAACCGTGCCGTCAAGCTACATGATTTCCTTAAGTAATTTTATTATCATTATAAAATTCTTAAGACATTATACGTATCTTATATACGCTCTTCTGCAGAACATAGCCTACCCAAGAAATTAATGTTTTTTATCTCATGACCATCACCAGTTCACCATGAGTTCACCACAGATTTCTGAAGTCAGGAGGATGCTATCGGTATGGCTAGCACAGAGCAGCGGGGGTACTTGCGTAAGACAGTAGCAGTGGCTTTCATTTTGACAGTTCAACAACATTCATTGCGTTATTTAGGAGTACGTGTGTTGTTGAGCAGATAAATTTTTCGAACGTATGAAACAATGGATTATCAATATTATCCATAAGAATGATTCTGATTGGGATGGAAAGTGTGTTACGCAATTAGGGTGCTGGTAGGTAAATATATAGGGTGACTGGTAATTAGTGACCGATACTTAAACACGTGATTTTACTCATCATTATGAACAACTTTTACTATGGGACCAAACCTGAAATCGTGAAAAAAAAACAGTTGTTCTCTACATTTTGACGAGTTAGACGAACATAAATGTAGGGAACAGCTGATTTTTTTTCGCGATTTCAGGTTTGGTCCCATAGTAAAAGTTGTTCATAATGATGAGTAAAATCACGTGTTTAAGTATCGGTCACTAATTACCAGTCACCCTATATTATAAAAAAATATACAGGGTGTGTCGTAAATAGTGGTCCAGAGTAAAGGAGTCAATACACTGTATTCTTATGTATCACATACCGAAATTTTAACCATTTTCTTTAAGGGTCTCCGAAAAAAAAAGTTGTTTTTAAAATTTCTGTACCTTGGCTTCACGAATTTGGCTGTAATTTCCATAAATATCAATATTTTTTTAATTCTGTTTTTTTTAGAACTCTTGAATAAGTGTACTATGATATCCAACCCTTTTTTATATTTTAAAGTCACAGGTACTTAAAGAAATTAATTTGTTTTTTCGTAGACCCTGAACTGAAAATGGTTATTATTTCGGTATGTGATAAGAATACAGTGTATCGACTCCTTTACTCTGGACCACTATTTACGACACACCCTGTATATATCTTTCTTTCTTTTTTTCTTTTTTATAAAAACGTTGCCCCACACTAGGAATTTCTCCTGTATTGTGAGTGCGTATGTGTATGCGTATGCGTAAATATTATTATTTGTCGGTGTAGAAATATTGCCCTGGTTAGTAGATAAATCGAAGAGAGGTGTTCCCACTTCATAAGACATTTTTACGTCGAGTGAATCAATTGACGAGAATTGCTCCTGGCCATTTTAAAACCGAGAGAATCAATCGAGACAATTTTATCTCTACGACCCTGAGTACAATTCTTGTATTGCTGCGTTTAATTTCATCCGTAGAGCTCTTATAATTAATTGAAAAGGCATTACTAAATTCACAAGTGGTCGTTAGTAATATGCTTCTTAATTTAGCCGCTGTTTAGAGGAGATGGACAGGTTTTGGGAGGTAGGTATACACAATAGACTCACACCTGGGGGCCTAACAAGGCCACTTTGGCAGGATCATAAAAGGATATAATTATGAATCATAATGGACAGTTAACTGTTAAGTTAATCGTATCAAATCCTATTGGTGAAGGACTTTTCAGTTTTTTTTTGTCTGTGCTAAAATACCAATCAATCCAATCCCAATCTCTTTGATTATTCCTACATAGCGTAGCGAAAAAAAAAAAGAAAAACACAGACTGTCTTCGCCATATGATTCATAATGTTATCCTTTTATGATTCTGCCAAAGTGGCCTTTTTAGGCCCCCCTGTTTTCACTAAGACTCATCATCATTTCAGCCGAAAGACGTCCACTCCTGGACATGGGCCTCCTCCAAGCATCGCCACCTCGACCGGTTTTGTGCTTCTCGCATCACGCGGCACACTAGGTGCCACTTAGGGCCTGTGCACACCACGTTTTTAAACGCGCCGTTGACGCGCGTTTTAGAAACGTGCGTCGAAGGCGCGCTTTTATCCTACAGAACGTCTACAGGCGTAGACGTTCTGTAGGATAAAACGAACGTATAAACGCGCGTCAACGGCGGCGGCGCGTTTAAAAAACGTGGTGTGCACAGGCCCTTAAATGTAATCCATACTAATATTATAAATGCGAAAGTGTGTCTGTCTGTATGTTACCTCTTCACGCTTAAACCGCTGGACCGATTTAGATGGGTATAGATATAGTTTCGAGTCCCGGGAAAGGACATAGGATAGGATTTTTATCCCGATATTCCCACCGGGATCGACACTAATGCGGGCGAAACCGCGGGGCGCAGCTATAATAATATTAAAAAAAGGTATTTGCGAGATTGTATGTAGGGGGTAAATTACCCAATACATACAATCAATCTAATCGGTTCAGTAGAACCAATTCCGAAAATGCTTTCACTAATGGGAAACTACAGTATCGCCGTGTCATAGGATGCAGACAGCTGAAGCTAGCGCCAAAATAACAGCACGCCATTGGATAAGCAAAGTTCGACTCAGAACCAAGAGTTATCCAACAATGCAATAATCCTACTGTTAGTGAAAGCGGGCAATAAAGTGTGTACGTGCTAGAAATAATCTGGTCACATGGGGTAGGTATCCTTCACTTATCTCAAACACAGTGCCAGTACGGAGCCCCTTCACAGGATTTAAGCACAATTATCTGCACCTGCAGGATTTAAACGAAGCCAATTATAGAGCTATAAATACTGGTCGGACATAATTGAGTTAAACCGACGAAAAAGAAGAAGTGTGTACGTGAACTTAGCAGATCATTTCCTAGCAAACTATAGAACATGTGAGTTTTTTTCGCATGCAGCCAAGTTCTACAGTTGCTTTTAATTTGAATGGTTTGGACGTTTTCTTTTTCTTGTTTAGATTGGCTCTCCCCCATCTTACCTTATGGAATATATGGGACCCATGGGAGACATCTGTTAGTAAGGTATAGTCCAAGAGCTAGATCGAAGAGCTCACGAAAAAACTCTTCGACTAGCTCTTGGACCTTACTAATTGAACTCATTATATCTCCTAAACTAAGACCCGATTAAATCTGTGACTTGGCGACTATACCATAACCATAATCAGCCTATAATGTTCCCACTGCTGGGACACAGGCCTCCTCTCAATGAGAGGGAGTGGGCCGTAATCCACCACGCGGGCCCAGTGCGGGTTGGTGGATGTCACATGTCTTCGAATTTTTGGTTCTAGGACATGCCGGTTTCCTCACGATGTTTTCCTTCACCGTTTTGAGAGCGACTGTTTCCGACTAATTAGCGACAATTTTTTTGTGTTATCAAAATTAAAATCCCTGATGGTGGCTCTGCCAGAGTCAGTGACACAAAGGAAATGTACAGTGGACGACTTCCGGGTGATATCACGATGATTTGTGTAATCTTATTGTTTTGTTAATTTACTATTAATTTAAGCCAGCTCCTAATTTATAATTGTTTTTATAACAACGTTCAGAAACTAAATTTACACGTCGATATTGATGCTCAAATGCAATTAACATGCGGACAAATTGATATTGTGCATTTTTTATAAAAATTGCGGTAAATATTTTGATCACGTAACAGTCGAACAATTGAGAATAAAATTCTCACTAGTTCCACGATCGAACTAATGAATCGAACTAGTGAGAACAAACGAAATAATGTGTATGTAAGAAACTAGCTATACAAAAATTACCATGCATGTATTGCAGTTTTGCAGTTTTAAGGTATTTTTTCTATAAGCTGTGTGTGCTCTACCTTGTCAAAAGCTTTCGAAAGTCTGTGTAAACAGTGTAAGATGTGTGATGTGTGATGTGTGAGATGTGTTGTTTGTTTTTTCCATACAAGGTGATCATTGTTTTAAGGTCTTTACAGGGTGAATGAGATCTATGAGGTGATGAATAGTAATTCGACGTTTTCCTTCTAAGGCGATAGTATGACAAAAACAACAAAGTGCAAGAAATTAGCACCACAGGCGCATTTCCATAGATTTTTCGTTTCAGTAATTTCCTCGAATACTTAGAATTTCGAATGGCGTTAAGAAATCGCAGTCACTAGCGCAAATAGTCAGCAAGGATGGCTCTCTATTTTAGTATACACATACGCTAGGGCTAGGGTTCTGTGCACTTTTGGTTTAATCACAATTATAGTCTGTTCACTCATAAATTCATAATATAGACTATTTTAATATTTTCGCTATAACCATAATTTATTACTTTTCTATGAAACTGGCCAGTGGATTGTATATTACTGTAATAGCTCTTGTGAAATGCTACTGGTGTCTACTTCAATTATCATGTTCATAAGACAGTACATCATACACTGTGCATTTAAAAACCCAGCCTCTAAAGAAAACAATTTAAATTTGAGTGACGAATAATTTAGTATATAAACAAATTAAAACTAAATAGTGCCTAATCATATAAACATGTTTATGACTCTAAATCTTCAATTTGTTGCGGCTTCTTATTAGTAGGCGGTCCTTGAGAACTTGGTAATAAAAACGAGAGTACGCCGCAAACTGAAAAAACAAAAGTACAAAATATAATTTTATCAAATCAAATCAAACGTTTATTTGCTAGAAATACATTGTTTTGGTAAAGGTAAGATCTTATAACCTAAGTGTCATTGTATTCTGCCTATTATCGAGACTATTTTATATAAAATATATTTATTTTAATTTTAGGGGATTTATATTACACGGGACTTAAACATGACTGGCGAAATAAGGGTGTGCTACTACTGTAAATACACATGCGTGATTCTAAATATATGTTATATATATGTATAAGACGTCCACTGCTGGACATAGCCCTTACCCCCAAGAACCGTCACTTAAACTGGTACTGTGCTTCCCTCATCCAACGGATTCTTGCAGCCTTCACAAGGACAACGAACTCTACTTCCTACTAAATGAGCGAGCACAATTTTTTTTTCTTGAGCACAATTTTTTTTTTCTTTATTTGTTAATCTTTTCTATCTTACTCCTGGACTCAGGCTGCTCTTTACTCCATCTTAGGTACAAAGTAGTATCTTATACTACTTACAAATTCTTACAAATTAATCTTAGAAAAAACTTCTACTTACAAATTAATAAGCCTCCAAACAGGTAGAAAGTCATTTCACAAAATACATTCAGAAGAACGCCTGCGACGTTAGTGCCAACTATTGAGCCTGATCGACCCATCATCATGGTTAGACCTATAGCCATGCCTCTAAAATCATCACAAAATAACATTTTAATCGTCGTGAAATATTAAGACGGTAAAACATCAACGCTATCGCCTTATACAACGGTGTCTTACCTCAAATGCGTAGGGAAAAATTCCACAGAATATGCATTCACTGGTCCAATCGCGAGAGCCAGGACTGGGAGCGAAGACATGAGCACAGCGAAGACCATATCTTGCGTTATAAAGTTGATGAGAATACAGAACGTTCCTATTACGAAGAACACAACAATTAGAAGCCTCTTCTTGCCGATAAACTTGACTGTGCTACCGACTGCCACGGCTATTACGGCACAGCTTATATTTGCCACTGAACTGATTACAAATGTTTGTGATTCTATAGTATCTACGCATTCAGCGTCTTCTTCTACTGTCTGAAACAAAAGAACATTGCTCGTTACACATATAATCATCTATCTAATAGAATTCTTAAATTCACTGACGCACAGCCTAAAGCGCTGGATCTAGAAGTACTTATAAAGTTTATCTTACGAGTTCCATAAATAATGAAAGTGAGTACTAAGGAAATATTTTTTAAATTATTTATAAATAGGTGATGAATATTTGTATGGAATTTTGTCATTTATGCCGATGCCGATCGGAAAACCCATCGGGTGGGCGCATGGTTTATATGTATACTATGCATTTGTAGATGAAGCACAATATCACCAGCTAGACGTGTCGAATTCACTCTGGAGTATGGCATTCAGGCCTCTCTCTCATTCAGTCCTTTACCTTTCGCATCTCTGCATTCATAATCTCAATACTAACCTGGTTAAATCTGTCAAAGATGACGTCACAGGCCGTCTTACCTTCGCCGTCACCGGTCAACACCCTGTTCAGTACATCTGGTACCCACGAGTATAAACCGTTTAATCTGAAAAACAAGTATCGTAACCCTGACGTAAGAAATATTGTCCCCCACGTCATAAACAACTCTCTAGTATTTATTTTAAAATATATTTTGGAAGATTCGTCAAAGAACTACACAGATGACAAACTCCACGAGTGATGTTTCTCAAGGACGTCTGTGTCAATCACCCAATCCGAGAGAAGAAAATTAACATTAAACTTACAATGAGAATAAGCCAAACAGAAGGAATCCGTTCAGAGCAAACCATTTTACATATGGTGGCTTGAATAACGGTAAGCTCTGTACTTTTAGTGATTTCAGGAAACCTATTTTGGTGTCGTCGTGAGGAGGTACATCCAGGCGTTTAATCTGAAACATTAATTTGTTAAAATGGAGTTAAAGATGTTTGGACGAGATGAAAGGCTGAGGTGTGAGTGGTCTGATTAAAAGTATCGAGGTCACCTCAGGGCTCAGGTTTTGGTGCAAGGCCAAAAAGGCGGATTTAGGAATAATTTAAAGGAAAAGTATGGACTGTTACTTTTCTAAATAGTTTGAGATCAGAAAGCTTTTTTCTAAGCGTAGCATCAGATCACCTGCATCACAACATTTCCTCTAGATCACATTCCATGGGAAGTCCTCCTTTGTTATTGTACAGCGTGGGAGGAATATCAGCGCAAAACCTGTTGCCATGGATTCAGTACAAAATTCTGAAGACGAAAATTTTCAACGCAAGGGGTTGAAAATTATTATTAAATTTAAATTTTATTATTATTAAACCAAAAATTACCTGTTCTGATTTAGACCGCGTACGTCCACCACCATCGAAGTGATCCTATAAGGGTTCCGTTTTTTCCTTTTGAGATACAAATCAAAATAATTACCCAGACGTTCCTGAGAAAAAGGGTCTTGACAGACAGACAGACAGACGGACGGACTTACAACGAAGTGATCCAAGGTATAGGATATAAGGGTTCCGTTTTTCCTTTTGAGGTACAAATCAAAATGATTACCCAGACGTTCCTGAGAAAAAGGGTTTCGACAGACTGACAGACAGACAGACGGACAGACTTACAACGAAGTGATCCAAGGTATAGGATATAAGGGCTCCATGTTTTCCTTTTGAGGTACAAGTCAAAGTGCCGAAATACCTGTTTATCAGATATCAATCCAGGCATTAAAAAACAGTAAAAAATTACCGGTAGCCCGGTTTTTAGATAATACCGAATACATACCAAATCCATGCTTTAAGAGATGGCAGTGCAGTCTTTCTACGTAAAATATTGATATTTGGATGTTGACGACTTGGATGACTTGATTAATTTCGAAACCATAGATAACATTATCGGGAAGCAACGTTTAAGCTGATTACATAATATACATAATCAGCTTATAATGTTTCGACTGCTGGGACACAGGCCTCCTCCACGCGGGCCTAGTGCGGGTTATGTCTTCAAACTTTTGGTTATAATGTTCCGACTGCTGGGACACAGGCCTCCTCCACGCGGGCCTAGTGCGGGTTATGTCTTCAAACTTTTGGTTATAATGTTCCGACTGCTGGGACACAGGCCTCCTCCACGCGGGCCTAGTGCGGGTTATGTCTTCAAACTTTTGGTTATAATGTTCCGACTGCTGGGACACAGGCCTCCTCCACGCGGGCCTAGTGCGGGTTATGTCTTCAAACTTTTGGTTATAATGTTCCGACTGCTGGGACACAGGCCTCCTCCACGCGGGCCTAGTGCGGGTTATGTCTTCAAACTTTTGGTTATAATGTTCCGACTGCTGGGACACAGGCCTCCTCCACGCGGGCCTAGTGCGGGTTATGTCTTCAAACTTTTGGTTATAATGTTCCGACTGCTGGGACACAGGCCTCCTCCACGCGGGCCTAGTGCGGGTTATGTCTTCAAACTTTTGGTTATAATGTTCCGACTGCTGGGACACAGGCCTCCTCCACGCGGGCCTAGTGCGGGTTATGTCTTCAAACTTTTGGTTATAATGTTCCGACTGCTGGGACACAGGCCTCCTCCACGCGGGCCAAGTGCGGGTTATGTCTTCAAACTTTTGGTTATAGGACATGCGACCAACTCGTAAGTCGCCGAACCTGTTTAAACTTAATTTAAAATGTAATAGTAATTTACTTACCGGAAAATCTTCCGGTGCTTTTTTCTTATTTCCAGCGTATATTCCTTGCAGAACTTTGAGTGCTTCATCGATTTTGCCTTGAGAAACTAAGTACTTTGGACTTTCAGGACCGCAAGACAGTAGAGCTGCTGCTATTAAGAAGACGGATGCGTTTATGATCGCCAAGAGTCTCCAGGATCTGAAAATGTATAATCCGAAGTCTATCCGGAAGTCAAGGGGCAGTATTCCCCAAGCCAGTACTGAAAAAGAAAATGGCTTCATTGTATATGAAATATTAAATTACTAGCAGCGCCCCGCGGTTTCACCCGCGTAAGTGTCGATCCCGTGGGAATACCGGGATAAAAACTCAAACTATCTCTATACCAAATTTCATCTAAATTGGTTCAGCGGTTTAAGCGTAAAGAGGTACAAGACAGACGGACAAACAGACACACTTTCGTATTTATAATATTAAATATGGATTGAAATGAAATGATTGAAATGATTTTATTTTTTGTAAGTAGGTTTGTACAAACACTTTTACACGACAATCATGTTTTTTTTTTTAAACTAGATGAAGTCGGCGTTTCCTATCTGACTACTCTGAGAAGAAAGGCCGAAACAAACTCAGAGGTCACAGTCTCTTTTAAAGTCCAGACATAATCTTGGTCAGGTTATATGAAGACCATGTAGATCGATGTCTGAGGTGGTCTTTTGAGGAAAGAACCACACAGATTGAGAGGACCTGTCCAGATTAGTATGGATTGTATCCTAGTAAAGATATACAGGGAGGTAGGGACATAATCATGATTTATTTCTATACAGTCATTATCGTATAACCACACTGGAATATTTGTTATCTTAATACGCGAATGATGCTTTAAAATTACGTATGATTATGATAATATATTGCTTAGTATGAATGAACTTTTGTTAATTTCATGATTGTGTTGTTTGTAGAGCAGCGGTGGCCAAGTGGTAACGGCCGTGACTTTTACGAGTTGTATGTCGTGGGTTCGAACCCAGACTGGCGCTTTACTTTGTGTAAATAATCACAACTGCTCTCAAAACGGTGAAGGAAAGCATCGTGAGGAAACCGGCATGTCCTAGAACCAACAATTCGAAGACAATGTGACATCTACCAACCCGCACTGGGCCCACGTGGTAGAATACAGTACCCACTTCCTCTCACAGAGAGGAGGCCCGTGTCCCAGTAGTGGGAACATTTTAGGCTGATTAAACTTATGCTAGCGGCCTTTTTATTTGTTCTCAAACCTATTGTTTTTTTTTGTTTCCATAATTTTTATTCTTATTATCCAAACATTCCACAGGAAACTAGACATTAGCAGAAAATAGATAGAGACATCCCTACCGACATCTCTTTTTGCAACGGAACAAGTAATGCACTTCCATACCAAACCTGGGGATTCGAATTTGAATTAGGACAAATCGAGGCAAAAGTTGTAGCGATCAATGCTCGGTCCTTTTCTGATTTTTTACACTTGTATTACAGGCTAATAGTATATTTACAAATACTTACGAGACGTCAAAGCTGTGCCGCTTATCTGTAGGGCGTTGATAATGGACAGGACAATGTCTCTAGACCTGGCAGGCAGGATCTCCCCGATGAATGTGTAGGGGACTGCTGCCGGGCAAGCTATGCTGAATAACAGTAATTGACATATTAGGCGGGAATATGGTACTCAATTAACTAAAGTTATTAATTTTGGTCCGAAGTCCAACTGTTATTACCAAAGTGATGTGAGAAACTTGAAAGCCGCAAAGCTTACGAGTCCCGGCATGAATCCAGCTGTGATGCCAAATACCCCAGCAAGCAGGGCCGCGTATATAACCACAATCTTGCGACCCCGAGTGTCCACGAGGTAGCCCCATGGAAACGAAGTGGCGACGATACCTAGAGATAATTATTTCTTATGTGAGGCTTCACGCTGTGATAAGGGGGTTCAGAGAGAGGTGCGGGCGTCGCATTAAAATGCGACGCCCGCACCGCATCATGACGCTTCTTCAAGCTCTTCTAAAGAAGAGCTTGAAGAAGCGTCATGATTATACATGATTATCGTGATCACAATCTTCTGTAGTGATAGAACGACGAAGAAGACATATTAGTTCAGTGTCTTACCTATATAAGGTATTGAAGCAATGAATCCTCGCTGGCTATCAGTCATGTCCAGATCGCACATCGCAGCTGGTAATACGAAGGAGTAGCCAACCGGCTCCACGATAGCTGCTATCAGGAACACGGCTAAAGCCAAGCAATACTTTATGTTGTACCATCCGAGGCCTGAAACGAAGGTTGAAAGAATTAAAACTGCTGGGTATAATGTGACTTTGAAATTCTATATGAACTTAGTAGGAAAATTAAGAGTTATAGTAACTGTAATCATGCAACCAGTCTCACAGCTCAACAATTTTAAAGTTAGGTAGGAACTAATAAACTTTTTGTTTGATTCTTCTTCTCGCCGTCGTCTCGATGATTCCATTAAATACCTACAGGGATTCTAATTTCTAAATAAGCTTGGACCAGCATTCGGTCACTTCGACAGCGTTAGCGTTGACCTCGCAAACGTCTTCCACAGTGCAGAGAGCAGCACGACAAGAAGTGATGCGTCGTTTGTGATGTGGCTCCACAGTCGCGGACTGTGGCTCATGTTTGATCAATTGTATGGAAATGGATAGGAAGGAATACGTTACTATCAAGCTCAAAAAAAAAAAAAACAAAAATCAAAATCATTTACCTATTTGCGTAAATAAGGTACAGAATGTATATATTGATCTCTTATTCTGCCATTAATTTCGGCGTGCAAATTTTAGCAAACTAGGTATTAATTATAATTATAAAGAAATCTGAGAGCTCTGTATGTTGGAGGATGGGAAAGCGTTCTTATGTAAGTATTAAGTGTTTCAAAAACAGCATATAAGCTTCCTGTTTCAATCTCGAACATTGAACTAGCATTTAAAAGCATAGTAAGCATAATCAGCCTATAATGTTCCCACTGCTGGGACACAGGCCACGGGACTCTGTGAGAGGGAATGGGCCATAATCCACAACACCGGCCCAGTGCGGGTTGGTAGATGTAGATGTCACATGTCTTCGAGTTTTTGGTTCTAAGACATGCCGGTTTCCTCACGATGTTTTCCTTCACCGTTTTGAGAGCAATGGGTATGAAATAATTTACTCAAAGTAAAGCGCCTGTCAGGGTTCGAACCTACGACCTGCAACTCGTAAGTCGCGTCCGTTACGACTGGGCGCCCACTGCTCTCATAAAAAATACCTACTCGTAGTTAAAATGCGATAAAAATCTGGCGGTGACTCTGTGACACACAAATGTTGAGCATATTACCAATAAACTGCATTGTGTACGACCGTGATTATTATTTTCCTACTACCAGGTACATATAATGTTAGTTTACTGAGATATCAATGTCTAGGCTGAAGTAATTAGATCACGAGGGACACGAACACGTTTTCAAATGATTGTAATAAAAACATTTAAAGTGTAGCTCTTGCTTACCTGCCACAACCAGGGCTTGTTCCAGATCTGCCGTATACTTTTCCTTACTGTCCACACCCTCAGCAATTGTATTTATTTTATTGTCCATTTTATTAACACTTAGAACTTAAAAACTAATTAAAAAACACTGTCGACTCCCTGTACCGGTATCAAAAAGCGTTGTTTTTTGATCGACATAGCGCGAGTGCAGATAAAAATTTATTAGGAACAATAAACTAGCGATGATAATTTCAAAACAATAACTGATTAGTTAGTGCTGCAACCCGTCCCATTTACACGAGTGATATGATACAAAGCAATAATTAGCGTAGAAGCGCGACTTATAAAGTAGTGCGTTTATCTGGAATCAATTTGTGATTACTGTTTGGCACGCGCTCTATTTCGGTGCTCCGTAACGTTGACTTGCACTGCATAAAATACCTGACTTCCGACGCTCAAAGAAAAATGGCTACCACCACGGATTTCTGATAGCATTGTAAGTATGGTCTAAGAAAGCGAGGAGACTTTCAAAGAAATAGGTAGCACTAAGCAGTAGCGCAGTCCTTTTTATTGGAGGTTGAGGTTGACTTGTAATTTAATGTGTTCCTTCCAGGACGTATGTTGTGTTTGTTTCCTCGGCAAGTCGGCACCTCTAAATATTCTCGTTAGATAGCTGATTAAAACAAGATATCCATGTGTGTGTTAATTCCAAAGAGAATATACCTAACCGTCTTTGGTTAACTCCATAGCAAAATTTTTATTACATCTGCAGAACTCTTTCGTAAATGTTTTAAAGTCCTTGCGTGGAGCATGAAAAGAAAAACAGCTCCTCGCAGCTAAAACGTCGCAGTCTGTTGATTAATGATTAAAATACCTTTTTAATTAAGTTGAACAATATCTAAAAACCTTGTGTCAGTATTTGTATAAAAGGTTTATTTCTTCTTATATTTCTGTTTTCTATTTCCTTACACATCCAAAACATTTTTTATTCGAGTGAACCAGTCGCGGTATCATTGATTTATTTGCACAAATTAATTTATCTTTGAATATTAATTGTTGTGCTGCTAGAACGTCAATTTCATCTCTTAGGTTCTTTATGATTAATTGCAATGGAACTATTTCTTGTTCATAATAATCAATAAAGTGGTCATCCCTTGCATCGCTCTCGAGTATATTATCCTTTTTTACTTCCGCTTTCGCTTCTGGAATTGTCATTTCGGCATCTGAAGAAAAGTTAATAGCTTAATGCTGGTTTTTATATTAATTGCATAATATTAAGCAACATGAATTTCCATCGCTGAGTGCGGTCAAAGGAAACGATACAGAGTTTCAAAAGTTATCTCTTAATGATAATGAACGTGGTTGAGTAATCTTTAAACGCTTTTTGGTTTTGAGGAAATTGAACAAATGCCATTGTCTGTCAGGATAATGGGGATAACGATAATACCTTTGTATTTCAAACTATTTGTACTTACCACTAGATTGCACAGGAGATCTTTGTTTTTTAACTCTACCGTTGTCAATAACATTCACAAATCCAGACTCGCTTATGGAAACACGTTGATTTGCATTTGATTTCTTGATTTGTATGGACATATCATGCTCCGAATCTACGGGAATCCTTATTTCATTTGAAGAAATTCTAATTTGAGATTTTAGTACTGTAACCGAATCATATTGCAATCGTTTTGGTGCATTTGCTGTATCGAAAGTTCGAAGCATTCTTTCATTTTTATCATTAAGGTAACTGTGAAATCCCAATTCTACAGACATTGTATCTTTTTTCATAGCACTTTTTAAAGTGCTCGTAGATTGAATAGATGGTACTACTATATCTACAGGTAGATTATCATGTTTATCATAAGAAGGAATTCTTTCAGCATTTTTTTTTTCAGACGTAGTAGGAATATATTCGTCCGTATCGTAAATAACGGATTTAGTTCCGATTAACTCACGACTTACTGTTGAATGTGTACCGTCATCTTCATCAAACTTCTCCAATCTTAAAACTATTTGTGTTGTCAATGGAACACCACTGGGGTTAAAATCATGTCCTGTATTCATTGGTTCACCGAAGAAATTTGTTACACTATAAACTTCTTGAAGTGGTTCAAAATTTGGAGTTGGTTCGGTATTATCAATAATTATGGGAGCTATTTTAAAATTCATATTTCCCTCGCTAGATTGACTTTCAGTATAAGAATTAATGTTATCGTCATTATTTTTTTTCTCAGTTTGACTAAGATATTCTTTATCACTAGGTTGTTCCGATATTTTAGCATCCAGGGTATCTGTTCCATACTTTGGCCCACTGGCTAAGGATGTTCGTTTTTCGTCTTTATGGACATCGAAGTCAGTGTCTCTGTGTCCGACATTATCCAAATGTTTGTCTGGAGTATCATGCCTTTTTGTTTTATTTTTAACTGATTCTGCTGATGTCGGCCCACTAGATAAAGATGATCGTTTTTCGTCTTTATAGATACCAAGGTCAGTGTCTCCGTGTCCGACATTATCCAAATGTTTGTCTGGATTATCACTCCTCTTTGTTTTATCTTTAATTGATGCTGCTGATGTCGGCCCACTAGATAAAGATGTTCGTTTGTCGTCTAGATGGACACCGAAGTCAGTGTCTCTATGTCCGACATTATCCAAATGTTTTTCTGGACTATTACTCCTCTTTTTTTTATCTGTAACTGACGCTGCTGATGTCTTATCTCGAGCTAGTATAGATATACTTTTGTCAGTGTCTCTGGGTCCGACATTATCTAAATCTTTGTCTGGACTATCACTTCTCTTTGTATTATCGGTAACTGATGTTGCTGATGTCTTGCCTCGACTTAGTATAGATATACTTTTATCAGTGTCTCTATACCCGACATTATCCAAATGTTTGTTTGGACTATCACTCCTCTTTGTTTTATCTGTAACCGATGCTGCTGATGTCTTGCCTTGACTGAGTATAGATATACTTTTGTCAGTGTCTCTATGTCCGACATTATCCAAATGTTTGTCTGGACTATCACTCCTCTTTTTTTTATCTGTTACTGACGCTGCTGATGTCTTACCTCGAGCTAGTATAGATATACTTTTGTCAGTGTCTCTATACCCGACATTATCCAAATGTTTGTCTGGACTATCACTCCTCTTTGTTTTATCTTTAACTGATGCTGCTGATGTCGGCCCACTAGATAAAGATGTTCGTTTGTCGTGTATATGGACACCGAAGTCAGTGTCTCTATGTCCGACATTATTCAAATGTTTTTCTGGACTATTACTCCTCTTTTTTTTATCTGTTACTGACGCTGCTGATGTCTTACCTCGAGCTAATATAGATATACTTTTGTCAGTGTCTCTGGGTCCGACATTATCTAAATCTTTGTCTGGACTATAACTTCTCTTTGTATTATCGGTAACTGATGTTGCTGATGTCTTGCCTCGACTTAGTATAGATATACTTTTATCAGTGTCTCTATACCCGACATTATCCAAATGTTTGTCTGGACTATCACTCCTCTTTGTTTTATCTGTAACCGATGCTGCTGATGTCTTGCCTTGACTTAGTATAGATATACTTTTGTCAGTGTCTCTATGTCCGACATTATTCAAATGTTTGTCTGGACTATCACTCCTCTTTGTTTTATCTGTAACCGATGCTGCTGATGTCTTGCCTTGACTGAGTATAGATATACTTTTGTCAGTGTCTCTATACCCGACATTATCCAAATGTTTGTCTGGACTATCACTCCTCTTTGTTTTATCTTTAACTGATGCTGCTGATGTCGGCCCATTAGATAAAGATGTTCGTTTGTCGTGTATATGGACACCGAAGTCAGTGTCTCTATGTCCGACATTATTCAAATGTTTTTCTGGACTATTACTCCTCTTTTTTTTATCTGTTACTGACGCTGCTGATGTCTTACCTCGAGCTAGTATAGATATACTTTTGTCAGTGTCTCTATACCCGACATTATCCAAATGTTTGTCTGGACTGTCACTCCTCTTTGTTTTATCTTTAACTGATGCTGCTGATGTCGGCCCACTAGATAAAGATGTTCGTTTGTCGTATAGATGGACACCGAAGTCAGTGTCTCTATGTCCGACATTATTCAAATGTTTTTCTGGACTATTACTCCTCTTTTTTTTATCTGTTACTGACGCTGCTGATGTCTTACCTCGAGCTAGTATATATATACTTTTGTCAGTGTCTCTGGGTCCGACATTATCTAAATCTTTGTCTGGACTATCACTTCTCTTTGTATTATCGGTAACTGATGTTGCTGATGTCTTGCCTCGACTTAGTATAGATATACTTTTATCAGTGTCTCTATACCCGACATTATCCAAATGTTTGTCTGGACTATCACTCCTCTTTGTTTTATCTGTAACCGATGCTGCTGATGTCTTGCCTTGACTTAGTATAGATATACTTTTGTCAGTGTCTCTATGTCCGACATTATCCAAATGTTTGTCTGGACTATCACTCCTCTTTGTTTTATCTTTAACTGGTGCTGCTGAAGTCGGCCCACTAGATAAAGATGTTCGTTTGTCGTCTATGTGGACACCGAAGTCAGTGTCTCTATGTCCGACATTATTCAAATGTTTTTCTGGACTATTTTTCCTCTTTTTTTTATCTGTTACTGACGCTGCTGATGTCTTACCTCGAGCTAGTATAGATATACCTTTGTCAGTGTCTCTGGGTCCAACATTATCTAAATCTTTGTCTGGACTATCACTTCTCTTTGTATTATCGGTAACCGATGCTGCTGATGTCTTGCCTTGACTTAGTATAGATATACTTTTGTCAGTGTCTCTATGTCCGACATTATGCAAATGTTTGTCTGGACTATCACTCCTCTTTGTTTTATCTTTAACTGATGCTGCTGAAGTCGGCCCACTAGATAAAGATGTTCGTTTGTCGTGTATATGGACACCGAAGTCAGTGTCTCTATGTCCGACATTATTCAAATGTTTTTCTGGACTATTACTCCTCTTTTTTTTATCTGTTACTGACGCTGCTGATGTCTTACCTCGAGCTAGTATAGATATACTTTTGTCAGTGTCTCTGGGTCCAACATTATCTAAATCTTTGTCTGGACTATCACTTCTCTTTGTATTATCAGTAACTGATGTTGCTGATGTCTTGCCTCGACTTAGTATAGATATACTTTTATCAGTGTCTCTATACCCGACATTATCCAAATGTTTGTCTGGACTATCACTCCTCTTTGTTTTATCTGTAACTGATGCTGCTGATGTCTTGCCTTGACTTAGTATAGATATACTTTCGTCAGTGTCTCTATGTCCGACATTATCCAAATGTTTGTCTGGACGGTCACTCCTCTTTGTTTTATCTTTGACTGATGCTGCTGATGTCTTGATTCCACTTAGTATAGATATACTTCTTTTTAAAATAGGAAGCTTAGACAGCGATATTTGTTGAGAACCTTTGTTTTGTTGCGTATCCGTATCTGGCATGTCATACATCTCTGAACTCTCTTCTATCGCAACAACAGCAGTAGCAGCAGCAGTAGCAGTAGCAGCAGCGACAGTGGCGATGGTGGCGACTGTGGTAGCAGTTGAATCCTTATTTTTAATATCATTTTGTTTTGCCGCTTCTTCTGTAATCTTTTCTCCCTTAGAATCTCGTTTTGTAACCTCTTCTATTGTTGGTGCTATATTTACAGAATTTTCAGTGTAAGTTTCTGGTTCTGAAAAACTACCTCTAGTACGAAGATAATTCTCTGGAATTGCATATAATGCTTCTATATCACTAAATTGCGATTTAGGTGTTGCAGTTGCACTTGATGCACTTTTCCGTGATCTATTCCCAGGATCTATATTTTGCTGCATTTCTTTAGAGTCTTCAAAAGGTGTATCTTTAATTGTTGGTGGTGTTGTTTTTGTTTCCATTGATTGCTTTGATTCGGTTAACTTCATTTCGCTTCTTTGTAAATTATCATTTATCATTTTTGGGTCCAGAGTAGCAGTACGATTGGCCTCTCTAAAAATAAAAGGGACTGGAATGGGTACTGGCACCTTTACAGGCTGTGTTTTGTTTTTATTGCTAGGTTGTGCAGTGACTTCTATATTGTTTTCACTGTCTTTTTCTCTAAGTGGTTGTAATTTTATTTCATGCAAGTTTTGGTCATCTATTTCATCCGGTGTGATGGGTTGTTCAACATTAGAAGGGATTAAAGTTGCAATTTTTAATGACTCCACGAGTTTGTCATCAGTATCTCCAGTAGCCGATGTGTCACGTCGACGAAGTCGCGAGGGCATATCAGTGTCTTTTAAGTTTATTGCATCCTGTGGCTTTTGGTCTGGTGTTGCATCTATTTCAGTTACATTAGCACTATCACTTTGCTTGTTCAATATATTATCATTTGTAGCAATAACTTCGGATTTTCGCTTATTCGATATTATAGGAATAGGAATGGGAATGGGTAGGGGAACAGGCATTTTGAAAGATTCCTTAATTGAGTTTCTTATATCCGTAGCATCAGATGATAGGTGTTTTGGATAATCACTTGGATCCAATGTTTTTTCTTCTTTTATACGATTAACTCCTTTTGGAGGAACAAAGTAGGGCTCTGAATGGTCGTTGAATGACTTTTTCGATTTGTCTTCACTAGGACTTCTACTCCTAACCGTTTTATCATCATTGATTCTTGGATCACTTCTTACTATAGGAGGATAAGTTATAATTGAATTCGAATGTATGCTCACAGAATTTGTCGCCGACTCAACTTGATAAATATCTACAATAGAATCAGTTTTATCTGGTAGCTTTGTGTTAGTTGATTTGTCACTAGATTTTCGTTTCTTTTTGAATAACCCACTATCGAAAATTGAACTATGTCTTCCATTATTTTGTACTTCCTCATCACGTAGCGTGATGGGTGTTTTTTTACTATAAATATCTGATCCAACATCTTCTTCCTCAAGTACTTCTTCTCCTTCTCGTTCAGGTCCTGCTCTTATACTGGGCTTGTAAGAATATTTGTCTTCACTAAACGGTGGATCCAAACATCCCCCTGTAATCGCAAATTGAAATTTCAGTTAAATGTTGAGTATAAGAATTTAATATTTTTGTGTGATGCAGGAGCATTGTGTTACTTTGATCATGATAAAGAAAAACACATACTTAATTCTGAAAATAATTCAATCACACTAATATTATAAAGGCGAAAGTTTGTGAGTGTGTGTGTTTATATGTTTGTTACATCTTCACGCTCAAACGGCTGGACTAATTTTGATAAAATTTGGTATGGAGGTAGTTGACACCCTGGATTAACTTATAGGCTATAGACTTTTATCCCGATATTCCCACGGGATCGAAACGTATGCGGGTGAAACCGCGGGGCGCAGCTAGTAAGATATAAATTTAAAATCAAAATTAAAATGTAAACTTTTATCTAACCTGGTTTACACTTTCCAAACAACCGCTTTTGCCCTCCCGGTTGAGTTGAGGCACTGTAAGTTTGATAAACGTTTTTGGAAAGTGTAAATGTTTGTTTCAATAATGTACCATCTGATTTATTTGCCACGCTAGGTTCAGTTATATTAGCGCTGTATGACGAACTAGGCATGTAAGGGTACTCGTCATCATCCACAGCTCCCAAACATATTCCTGTAATAAAGTAATATTGAAAATGTTTGCCAATTGTGAGTTGTGTTAGTGTGTTTATTATCAATAAATAAATAACGTTATGTGCAGCAACTAGCATACACTTGGCAAATGCGATTAAGATAGTTCCATAATTTATGACTTCTCTTCAAAATTCTTCCGTAGTGGTGTGAAAGGCCCAGTATCACGATATTATTCTTGTGGGTAAATTTACTAATAGACGGTATACAAAGACGTAATTACCTGGTCTTAGAATATCAAAAATATGTTTTCGAAGGTTCCTTGATGGTTTCTTTTCAAATTCTGCTTCCATGAACACATCGAAAGTCATGATAGTTCGATCACTGTTCACTAGTCGAATCCTTTGTACAGCTCTCCGAGTATCGTCAGCGATCGATACATCATGTTGCCTAAGTATTTCATCTTTCTTCCTAACTTTTATTTTCACATTAAGTGGTGTACTTTGAGAAATACTAGTGTCTTGGATTGATTTGTTTTTAGGAACAGCTTCTACCTCAAATGCTAAATTTTGTACGATTTGATCCACTACTGCTTGCTGGTTAGTCATATTGACGAAAACTAGAAAAAAGCCAATTAATTCTAGAAATGTAGATCGACTGCTTCTTCGGGGTTCTTTTTCAAACCTCAAGTCTGCCAAATTGTGTTAGGTTTTTCATTAGGAAGTAGTAACAGTCCCAACTATGGATTTGTGCCCGGTTCATGGCACTAGGCTCATCTCCTATAACAAGGGACTTACAACAGTGTTTCCCCTTCGGCGTCACGTTATTCTAAATGTAGTTCCTTTACATATACAGCATAATGAACCTAGAGTAAAAGGATACACAACATGCGGTAAAATAACATTTAATAAATTTATCCATCAAACACAATCTTATAAACAGCACGATTTGATTTTATAGTATCTGCAGCAATCGACAATTCTGGCCCACTGCCGGTGGACACAGTAGTAATTGTCATGCATTGTTTTGAAGGTTGTTTGCTAAATTCTACACCGAGAGCAGTGCATTTACGTTTTATATCATTGAACCACATTTTCAGAGGTAACATTTCGTTTTCGATATACTGTACATATTCTACCACTCTCATTTCTGGTGAAGTTTTACACAGTAACCTTAATATTTTTGGTGAGTTTTGTCTGGTTACGTCAATTATTGTAGAAAGTGCTTGATTATCGCGGGACAAATCACTCGGTGAACTAATACTCCCCAGCAGTACTAAATCTCTTTGAGATTCATGTATTTTACAGGTCACAGATTTGGACGATACAATTTTATTAATGAACGGAGATTCATAAGTATTAACTGAACATATCGGAGATAAACTTAGCCACCGTGTGGATTCACCCTTTACGAAACTCTTTGCTGTTACTGTTTTTACAACGTTTTCATTTTGTACGGTATCACCAAATATGGGATACGCATTTTCTGTATTTGTTATTTTGTCTAACGAATCGCCATACAGATCTACGTTTAGAAATTCCTTTCGTTTTTTTGTTTTAATTTGTACTGAAAAAAAAAAGTAAATATTTAAAAAAATATCTCAAGTGATCACAATGTATTGTAGCCGGAAACTAAAATTGCGCAATTCTTGTCAATTTATTAACAATAGTTTATTAATTTATTAACATTGCCTTACATTGCTTGTCTTTACCGAGACGTCACGCGTGACGCGTCATAGTGAACCACAATTGTCGAGCATTGCGCAGTTTTAAGGTGTCCGTATCAGCGCATATTAATACCTTTGTCGTTCATAATTTTTGTTTTAGTCTGTTTCTTTTTTACATCTTCTAGCTGCAATAAAGTGTGTGTCGTATCTTGGCAAATAGGTAGGATCAAATCGATATCAGAATGCTTGCGTCTATCCGGTAAACCATGACTAGAATGTTCCTCCCTCGTACAGTTGTCCAGACATTTTTTATTAAGTATTAACGTATCGCTTATTATTTTTGTGACGTCGCCGAAACCAAGGCAACCAAGCATTGGATTTGAAGATTTTAGTAACAAATCGACGCAGGAGTGGTATGTTTTGACGGTGGTATCATTATTATCTCGTATAACTACCCGTTTCTGCAGGACGACTTTGTGCGTCATGGGTATCGTATATATTACTAAATTGCTTTTTTGTTTCCAAATGAATTTGTCTAGGTTTTGAATACTTGACACTTCAGGCACAATTTCCAAGAAACACTTAGCATTATTTATAGTGTTTTTGTGGATGAGGGGTTTGAATTTAATTCTTAGACCTGCAGTTTCCATGTTCAACTAAATAAGAAAACAAAAATCTGAAAAGTAAAAATAAAAAAAAAAAATAATATTCTGCTTACGCGGTGGTTGGTGGTGGGTGGTGGGTTTATTGATTTGTGTTTAGAGTTGGAGATTGTTACTGTGTTTTTCTTTGGGCCTTTTAAATAGGTTTGGGCTGTAGTCTGCGTACCTACTTACTAATATTTTATATTTCCATTTTGCACCAGAAGATTATACTTAAACAACTTACCAGAGAAAATATCCTAAACGTTATATTGTTAGTATTTTTAAACACATAATTTAATTCGTCAATAACAAAATTATTGTAAAACTAAAATTTTGACGGCATTTGATTACAAATTACCAAAAGTAACCTATA
Organism: Oligia latruncula; assembly: GCA_948474745.1. NCBI lineage: Eukaryota > Metazoa > Arthropoda > Insecta > Lepidoptera > Noctuidae > Oligia > Oligia latruncula. Next base: position 15,184,298 of record OX419691.1, on the reverse strand, counting down.
ATTTTATGTTTTTTTTTTTCGTGTTTAATGTCATAATTTTGATGGTCGCGAAGTAGGTTGTATATCGTAACAAAAAATAAAAAAAAGATCACAATGAAGTAACTTCAATTTCTTGCTTTGCTATCCTGTATTATACAACTTGTATGATAGAGCCATGATAGAGCCTAGAGGTCAGTGCCTAGTATAGAAATTTGACAACTGTTAATGAAAAAAGAACAATATAGGGAGACATTATAATTCCTTCTTATTCAGTTTATGAAATATCTTTTAAATTGGTCCAATATTGGAGGAGGAAACAGGCGAGAGCCAATCCTCGAATTAAGAATTTTTACTTAGGCTTTTTCAAAAGTGTCTCCGACCGCATTTCCTCTTAAGCCTCGTAAGTCTTGGGCACTCATCATGGGTAGTCAGAAGCCTAGAAAGTAGGACAATCAAGTCTTACCAAGAGGGTATAGTATTACCTACTAACTGGGTTGTGGATGTCAGGTTGCAGTCGCTCCATGTAAAATACTGGTATTCAGCCGCATCAGGTAAGACTGGAAGCCGAACCCAACGTAGCTGAGAAACGGCTAGGTAGACTGATTGTGTTGTATAAATCAAATAAAACGACAAAATGATTTATTCTCTTTTTAATTTCCAAAACTCTCGCTACTTCGCAATACTTACATCACCATCAATTTTTTAAAATATTATTTATACAAATTTTAATTTTACGATATGCGACCATAAGTTATTGCTCCTAATATTTATTACTAAATTCCTGAATTATTAATAAGCACTCGAATAATTTATGTAAGAAGAGAATGTACAAATGAAAATAAGCTTTTTGTAAAATGTATAAAAGGAAATAAATCACGATCACAGTTTTGTTTTTCATCAAAAATGTACAAACGGAGGCATACCTAAACATTTAAGTAGTTACCATATCGAGTAGTTACTGATCTTTTGTACAATAATTCCTTTTGCTTAATTTAATTAGTAATGTAAGTACCAATTCATGGGCAGTTTCATTTACATCAGTAAGTATACAATTATTTATTTTTAAAACTATGATAGCTTATAATGTGTTCGCCACAGTCTCGGACGTGGTCTCTTAATACCTAGGTAATATTCTAACTTCAAATTACAATCAATATTACAGACTTATTACTATAAATTATAATTATTGGTATGACCCAAATAACCCTGCATTAAGGTCTGCTAAGTGACATAAAATATAAAACTAAATTAAAATTAAGTCCGTACAAAAGGACCATTTTAGTGCTTAACATGTAATATGGGAGAGCAGTGGTGGCCAAGTAGTAACGGCCGCGACTTACGAGGTCGTAGGTTCGAACTCAGACAGGCGCTTTACTTTGTGTAAATTATTTCGTCACCACTGCTCTCAAAATGGTGAAGGAAAACATCGTGAGGAAACCGGCACGTCCTAGAACCAAAAATTCGAAGACATGTGACATCTGTCAACCCGCACTGGGCCCGCGTGGTAGATTACGGCCCACTCCTTCTCACATAGAGGAGGCCTGTGTCGAAAAAACTAGCTGCGCCCCGTGGTTTCACCCGCATAAGTTTCGATCCCGTGGGAATATCGGGATAAAAAGTAGCCTATTGTTAATCCAGGGTATCAGCTACCTCCAAGAACAGTGGACATGAACCTCCGTTCCGTGGCAGTGGGAACATTATAGGCTGGTTATGTAGTATGTATGTTGTATGTTATGTAATATGGAAACTTTATTTGTCGGTTTATTCAAATCGTTTCGTTTTTTTTTTTGGGAAAAGGCTAGGCAGATGATGATGATGATATTCAAATAGTTTCATCATTGTTATGTAATATGGTGTGTGCGTTATTTGATTTAGGAATGATGTAAAACCTACCGGTTTATTCTGCAAAAATCTCATCGTGACACCTCGTAAGTAAAGTGAGTCATTCCACCCGATGTTTAGGATTGACACTATTGACAGCTCACTTCACCTAAGTTTTCAAGGCGAGACTATTACAGAATAGGTCGGCTGATAATAAAGTTAGGTATTACTTATAATTAAAAATGAATTTTCTCATAGCTGCTGAGAATATCCCTCTACCGAATCATTGGTACAAAAGAAATTGTTGTAAGTAAAACTGAAAGCCCTGAAATAAAATGGCTATTCTTGACCTCGATAATAAAAAAATATGTTACTTCAGAGAACAATCAGCAGGAACGGAACGGATATAAACTCTATGGTGGTAATGATAAAGTTGTTTAGTACAAAACTTGTGAAATTGCATATGTTACAATACCTAGCGATGCTAAGACAACGATTACATCTAATAAGATTTATTAACAGACATTTATAAAGAAATGCTTTGCAGAATTTCTGTGTATGAAATTGTAAATTTCCTGCAAAAATATTCTCATAATTTACGTTTTAGACAATAAACCAACGATAGAATTGTGTAGTTCGACTTTTTATAAAATATATATTACTAGCTTCCGCCCGCGGCTTCGCCCGCAAGGTATGTCGATGAAAACTATCCTATGTCCTTCCCCGGGATGCAATCTATCTCCTTGCCAAATTTTATCGAAATCCGTTCAGTGGTTTAGGCGTGAAAAAGTAACATACAGACATACAGACCGTTACTTGTTAGTTATGTTGAATAAGAGTTAATCAAGAAATGGGAAGCACATAAAGATAAAATACATAGAATGGTACTAAATCTAAGTAAAATAAGCGTATTTTATTACACTCTATATAATGTTTATTTAGTTTATGCTAAGGACTAGATTTTTGAGATCATTCTGAAAGCCAATTTCGTCAATACGATCTATTTTATACTTAAATTACAGAACAATGATTTTATTTATTAATATTACTATGGAATGGCAATGTTTAAGTATAAACTTGGACGTATTCCACATTGGACACCCGCTTAAATGGCACCTGAGTGAATGCACCTGACACACAGCGACACATTCACTCAGGGTGCCATATTTTAAGCGGGTGCCCAATGTGGATTACGTCTAAAGTTGTCAATTTCGGAACAGACTGACATACTTTTTTGGGCCGAAACCTATTTAATTATTGAAAATCCTTGTTAAATACTATTTTATTCTTACTTTAATTAATATTCTATGATTACTTAAATTAGTAAACAGATTGAGGGGAGATTTCTGCGAGTCGTACATATACATTGTTGAATATGATACTTTTGATATACGACATTATGCTAAAAACCATATAAAACTATTAATATTGCATAAACGTCCCACCTATATTGACACTTTCGTGAACAATTTAACATACAAGCCTATCCCTATTCAAATTTGTAACTTCCATCGTGCTCTGACTTACCCCTTTTTGGGGTAAATTCATTCTGTGTTTGTTCCACATCCAGTTAAATATTATATTTTAAAATTATGATTTCTTCTGATTGGTAGAATTTAATTAGATATTTATTAACCGTATATTATTTGGGGGAAAATGTTTGTTAAACAAACAAAAAGAATACATAAACGAACCTTTAATACTCGTAATTACTATTTTACTTATATAAAATTTCCTATCCTCGGTCTTCGTACGAATGAAAAAGAAGATATTGTAAAGATTTATAAAGTAGTTTTGTTTAAGTGACGTAAAATGAATTAAATACCAATAAACACATTTTGTTTAAGCAGAATTGCAGCAAGAACTGCAACAAAGGTGCCATTCGATTTAACATCTAAGAAAGATGACGCTACTAACTCAATGTGGAACAAACACTATGCCTTACAACTAAACACCAAAATGTTCATTCGATGCCACAATTCATCACGAGTAACGTTCGCAGCATTGTCGTGAAACAGATATCATCACAATCTATGGGGTACTTCTAGCACAAAACGTCAAAAACTTATTTACAGGATTCAGAAACATTTTCAAAATTGCGTGATCTACACGCAGGTAAATCTTATTTTAAATCTCCTGTACCTACCTACACAAAGACGAGTGTTGTTTAAATGTGCTGAAAAACATTTTAAAAGGTTTATTGTAACCTTAAGTTGTCATAGAACATTGTCCAACATTGGTCCTTCGGTACAGAAGATTTTAAACATTCGAATTTAAAAGGAATACAGAAACCACATGGTTTTTAAAGGTCATTAATTTGGATTATTAACGATTATCCTGCTTGGAAAACTTAAAAGACTTGCTGATAGAATTAATATTATATAATATTTAATTTTTATTAATATATAATATAATAATAATTATCCCCTATTGTACCACTGCAGGGCAAATGCCTCCCTTTTTTTTTTTTTCCACTCAACTGGATCCTTTACAATTAAGTCAGTTTATTAATATGAACATTTATTTGAATTTCCTAGGTACGAAATTAATGGCATGTGCTGTATTCCTTTTTATCTTCAAACGTATATTGAAACAAATGTGCATCAGTGTTACAATATATAGAATTCAGATCTACTTGACTACAATGCTAAAAAACGTTAGGTATGAGAAGCAACATCGCGATAACATCCAACCTTGTCATCATGCCTGATTCTTTACCACTCACTAGGCGACCTTCCAAATAATAAATCGAGAATATAAGGTACTACATTATCTTGTTATGGGGGATGCGCAGTGATAGCCCGCGAAATTCAAATTTACTTACGTTTTTTGCAATTTGCAGGTCGGTGTCAAGTTGTATGTTGATTAAAATATGATTCACGTAACAAATATGACTTTACAGAATTATATCTAATCATTATAGTGAGCAATACAACTCCTTAATTGGAAATTGACCTCAAATGTCATAATTTCATGAAATAGTCATTCAATAGGGTAATATGAACTTAGAGAGTTGTATTGATGATTTTTATGAATATAATTCTGTAAATACGGAAATATTTGTTACGGCCGCGAATCATATTTAGATCAACATATTGATACTGACCAGCAAATTGCAAAAATGTAGGAGAATTTGTATTTCGCGGGTTACCCTGAACGCTTTCGCCTTAAGGGAAGTACCTATTACCTATAATGGAATCGATTAAATATTTTAGACTATCATTAAAAGTACAGTCAATTCGTAATTTAGTGCCCATTCTTTCTGCTCCGCTTTGATTATGAAACACAATTTACATTCATTTGTGCTACCCTTTTCATATCATCCTGTGTAACTTTCTTTTATTCGCCCAGTTTGAATTAGACCTGCCTGGCCCTGTGCAATGTAGGCACTTCCAGTCTAACCGGATGCAGCTGAATACCAGCATTTTACATGGAGTGACTGCCTATCTGACCTCCACAACCCAGTAACTGGGTAATACGATACCCTTTGGTAAGACTAGTTGTCAGACTTTCGGGCTTCTGACGACCCCTAACGGCTTAACGTGCTTTCCGAGGCACGGAGGGGTACATTATAAATCATAATGGACAGTTAACTAAGTTAATCGTAACAAATCCCATTGGTGAAGGATTTTTCAGTTATTTTTTTATTGTCTGTGCTAAAATACCAATCAATCTAAATCCAATCCCAATCTCTTTGATTATATCTACGGAGTGCAGCAAAAAAAAAAAAACACGGACTGTCTTCGCCATATTAATAAAATAATTATTATAATGTTATCCTTTTATGAATCTGACAAAGTGGCCTTTTTAGGCCCCCAGATGTGGGTGACGCCTGTGCAGTCAAAGAGCACATGCGCAACGGTGTCATCCATCAGCCTCTAAGCAAGCCCTGCATTTATTTTTGCTTCCTTAATGTACAATGTTTTATTCATCAAAGCGGCAGCATAAAAATCTATAGCAAAACGACATCGGCACTAAAGTCTGAATTATTTCAGGATTATATATGTGTTGAATATGAAGCCTCCATTTCTTTTGCGCTCTCGTACTCACCTAACTAAAACTATTGTGAATGTATTATGCCTTATTTTTGGTCATAATGCATTGTATTCTTGAATAGTTTTACTTTATATACCTACGGACATTAATAAGAATTTATTTTGAGTATCAATAATATATAACCTATGAATTATTATTATTTTTTTACTCAAAAAGTGATTTTTTCGATTTCAGTTCAACTGTGTGTGAAAAATCAATTAAAATGTAGCAGTTTTTTACAGGCATTTTATGAAAGAAATGGAGACTTTAGTTAGATTACAGCTACCTACATTGAAACTTAGTTTTCGATTCCTTTAAGGATAATTTAGTTTTCCGATTCGAATCAAAGTATTTTGGTTAATTTAGGTATACTTACATACCTACCTCTTCATTAATTATAATTTGAATGCGATTCTTTCAACAGAACTTTATTGAATGCTAATTGGTTGATGCAACTACCTGTACCCTAATTGCGTACCACACTATCAATCATAATCTGAATAATTTTGAAAGATGTTGCTAATCCATTGCTTCATATGTTGGAAAAAATTGTGTGCTCAACAACGTAAATAACGCAATGAATGTGGTTGAACTGTCAAAATTGCCATTGCTACTGTTAGTGTGTTACGCAATTACCCCGCGGCTTGGTGACCCCGCGTACTTGCACGCATTTTTCATTTTCATTGAGAACTGCGGGTTTTCTTATCTTGTGTGAAAATAGGCATTTGCTATCTGATAAAATTCTGTTGAAAATGGCCCATTCATAGAATTTTATTCCTAATTACATTAAGTTCACCATCTAGCCAATATCCAAACATTAAATATTGGCAGATATAATGCTTCTACATTTCTAATTAGGTACACACTCCGTGCTAGGGTACTAGAGTCAGTACTATAAGATTTGACCACAACTGGTCGATATAAAAATAATTTTATACACAAACTTACTCTATGACTAGGATCCAAAGACTAGGTTCCACAGACTAGATTCAAATGACTAGAATCACTCATCCCCCGATAGGTATTTTTACTTAAATTCTAATTTAAAAATAAATAAAGCGACGTTATCGGATTCTATTTAACATTATATCTTAAAAATAATTATCACCTATTTACACGATTTTCCAATAATATATGACCATCTAGCAGAACTAATACATAATTTTATATAAAAGCTAATTAACTAATGGGATTAGAGCACGCACGAAACTGTAACGAATCCATTGAAAACTGAATTCAAAGTTTGATAGAGCAGTAGTATCAGTTAAAACATTGACCTTGCCTGCTTAAAGGGCTAGAAATATTATAAACAATAGGAAGATTATTGACTTGGAACAATTAGCCCTACACTCTAATTGCGTAACACACTATCAATCTCAATCCGAATCATTTTGAAGGATTATTGCTATTCCATTGCTTCACATGTACAAAAAATGTATCTGCTCAACAACGTAAATAACGCAATGAATGTTGTTGAACTGTCAAAATAAAAGCAAAGCTACTGATAGTGTGTTGCGCAATTAGCCCACAGGTTCGGACGGCGTGTTTTTCCCGCGGCGATTTTTTTAACTGCACTGCTTGGCGCCGAGAGTTGAAAATCCAACAGTGTGGTGGTTTGACGTTCTGGAATGCAATTTATTGGAGTCTCAATGCTCGGCTCAACACCGAGAGTTGAAAACCAGTGTGCGATAAAATTCCGCCGCGATATTTTTACGTCCGTGCCAACGTCGGCTTACACTAACCATACGAATTTACTTTTAAACAACTTTATATTTGAAAAAAAAAATAAATAAAAGGTTTTAAAAAGTTATGTTTTGGAACAAATATTACCGGTAGGTAACCAGAAATTGTGTACAATTGCTGAAAAGGCAAATATACATTCGTTGTATAGACATAATCATGTAGGTATCTAGTATATGATCTGATATAAATATTTATTGTATTGCTTTCCATAAAATTATTAAGGCGTAGCTAATTTATGATTTAGGACACTCCACTGCCATGTGTATTCGACCATCTGGCTGTTAAGTTTTTTTTATTGCAAAAATATGTAATATTATAAAAAAAATTGGTTTTTATTTTACCGCTTAACAATTCTAGTCTATTGCGAAATAGTTTAAATCCAACCTTGGTAGACTGCTGCCAAACAATAAATAACGATAAAACCACTTTTTACGAACCTTATCAATAATGGCCTTAATTGTCTTAACGTTGTACCCCACTTGGAAACCTCAAATGTCTCGCAACTAGCGACTCAAAACTTCAACATGATGGTATCGTCCTGGAAGACGCCCTTGTTACATGCATCCGAGTGAAATGCGCTGAGGGGCGTTGGCGGGGCTCAGGTACACAGCCCAGAATTGTCTACTAAAGAACGCGCTAACACATCAGCCGCCGCGATATCGCTCACTTTCCCTTCGAAGTGCCCTCTCACATGGAACATAAACTCCGCTTTCCCTGCAAACTCTTGTCTGCACATAAGACACAAGTGGTGCGCATGTGTGTGTTGTCTCTCCGGGGCATAGTGTGTGTGACCATGAGTGAAGTACGCCCCTCCTCCGCCTCCACCTCCCCCTTCGTTGACGACTGTCGCCGTAGACACAGATGCCGTCGCGATGCCGTGGCCGTTCAGAATCTGTTGATTCTGATTGTGGTGATGGAGTAGTTGTAATTTCTCTTGATTTGATAAGTGCACCTTTTCTTGTTGCTGGAAAGAGAAAAGAAAAATATTAATTTTTCATACTTCTAAAATTGGTCCTTCGATCCGGATCGTTTATTTCATTTACAGTTTTATTAAGAAATCAAGTAAGGATCCTACCTGATGTTGTGTGGCCTGCTGCATCTTGTCTTGTAGCAGCTTGGTATCGGGTAAGTGTGACTTGGCATGGGCGCTCCACTCATCCCTAGTGGCGAACAGTCTGCCACACAGCTCACAGGACCAGGACACGACCATACCTGCAGTTGCTGCTGCTACTGCTGCACTTGCTGCACTCGTGTGAACCAGGTTTGTGTTCTGGAAGTTGAAAAATTTACCTACTATTGTTTGACCTTTCTACGTACATGTTTACTTTGTTTTATGACAATTCTTTTTTGTGTCGAGAATTGAAGCTTGGTGTGCTGTGCCTATGATGCTTATTTTATTTTAAGATTTGACTAAAGCCATTCTAATTATATTCTTGAAGTTTACTACTTAAGGATTAAGTAAAAATTAAAAACTAAAAAACGTACGTAAAACTTCATACTTACTAAATATAAAGGTACTAAAAAGAGTTCACGAAGGTCTATGAAAATAAAATTCTAAATACTCAGATGAAGAAATAGAAAATGCAGATAAAGAAACGGTAACTCATTGTGTATTTCTATATATTTCAGTTAAAGAATAGATCTACACTGTGAAACCACAAATATTAATTATGAAACAAATGTTTAAATGAAGATTTTAATTCATGCTGACACATCGAGTACACCTACAAACCATGCCTTGAATTCTCAGTAGATTTACCGTAAAGTTGTGTCCAGGTACCTGGCACACCTGGATTGGCTGTTGGTGCGAGTGTTGTTGCTGTTGCTGCTGCTGTTGTTGTTGCTGCTGCTGTTGTTGCTGTTGTTGTTGCTGTTGTGCAGCTGCGGCCGCTGCAGCTATTTCCGCCTGGCTTGGCTTCGTGTCTTCTTGTTTTGTTAGCTGCGGCTTCACGTCGTCTAGCTTCAAAGCTGCAGAAATTAAAGGATCTTTAGGGAAGTAACCCAAATGGGTCACATTGTTGTTCGAATAAACAATCTAAACTACACCTATTATAGCTACTTAATATAATCTAGCAAAACGGAATTGTTACTGATAAACGATAAAGAGATGATTAATTTCAAGAAAATGATGAAGGGTTATAAAAATGTCTACTGAAGGATACAAAGTCGCGTTTTTTGCGATGAATGCGGTAAAATAAGTAATCAGAAGCACATATGTATGGGTGTAAATAAAAAAAAAGATCTCATTCTCAAACTAGCTCAACATTTTTGTATAGCGCTACACATAAAATGCTTCACTACCGTTAGAGACCTCACAACGGTAGTGATAAGATATGTTTTAAGGCATCTATCATCACCATTACGAAGCATACTCACGTGGTATTGTGATGGTTCTTTTACCTAAAGGCGCTATGTTGGATGGCGTTATGTGTTTCAGTTTGTTCATATGTAGCACTAGTTTATCTCTTCGCGCGAATGCTTTGTTACATACTTCGCAAACGTACGGCTTTTCTCCTATAGAAAGAAAGATAAATTACAGATTTAGAAATCATATCTTTTGGGACCAAAACGGT